>MPNW01000047.1:103739-115600 GCA_011800805.1 Hirudo medicinalis
GTTGATATCGGTGAATGAATGCATACCAAATGTTGATATCGGTGAATGAATGCATACCAAATGTTGATATCGGTGAATGAATGCATACCAAATGTTGATATCGGTGAATGAATGCATACCAAATGTTCCCTCAAATTCATTCTTTTTGAATAATTATCCATAAATGATCAAGTTTAGCAAAACTAGTGATCTGCTAAAAATAATCTTAGCATGATGTCATGCATCAGAAAGACATAAGAAATTGTTGTTCATTTCATCAACAGGTGTCTGAAGTTTTGTGCAAGGAGAAATCCCGCCCATCCATCCACGGATGGTTTCACTCCAAACCAGTGCCCCGACCCACCAGGTTCATTGAACCGAATCCGGAGGTTATGACCTTTGTGGAAGTTGAGGTGAGAGGTTATGTCAAGGAGTGTTCTTATCAATTATTTGAAACAATTATATCATTAAAAGGGGAAAATCAGCTGTATGGGACACTTATAAATTCGTTGCTTTCAAAATTTGTGCTGCATAGATTTTACTTAAGAATAAAAAAAAATTAGTTGAATAAATTGCAAACATAACCATTATTTACAAAGTTTAAATTGAATGTGAAACGTGAATATCAAATTGAATGAATATCGGGAAATTGAAAATATCGGCCGTCGACGTTTACAAAAGACAATGACAAACTCTGCACAACCCAGGAATCCGTGTTGCGGGATTGGATCAACCCCATCTACTTGGAGAGGGTCACCCATGCGAGCATCAGACTCAAGTTTGAGAAGAGATCAGAAATTGAGCTTCCAGACTTCTTCAAGGTAATGCTTTCGTCTTAATCTTTCATCAATTGAGATCCATCTATAGATCCATCTCAAGTGGTTGGCCAATGATTGATTAGTGGTTGATGATTGATTGATTTGTGATTGATGGTGCCTTGGTTGACCATCGTGACCCCAAACAGGAGGAAAAGTACAATGCACTGGTCGAGGCCTTCACGTCCAAGGACTTGCAGTGGAAGCCAAGGGGCCCTCCGAACAAGAGGTTGGTTATTAGCTAATCACTTTTAATTGATTACAAGTTAAATAATTAGCTATTTGCAGTACTAATTATTTGAATTATTTATGTAATTAATTATTTATATTAGTTGTTCGTTTTATTTGACATCACCCAATTAAAAATAGATTCATCTCAAATTGTATTCGAAGACATTAGAAATTATAATTTGTAAATAATTTCTTTATCCAGGATCAATGAGTCCCTGTTAAATGATCATTTCAGAAATTTTGAATCCCTCGATGTGAACTTAGAAAACAAGTCTGAAACTCCTTTGACAGACAGTGAGGAAGTCATCAGGCAGTGCGTTCAAATCCTGGCTTCAGAGGCCATGTTCCTCATACTCTCCAACATGACTGGTCTCAGGTTCCACAAGCTGGTACCGAAATCCAACGAAGATGAAGAAAACGATGATGATGATGATGATGATGAATCTGAGGTTTCTGAGGATGGTGATGAAGGCGATGATGTTGCAAATCAAGAAGAGGATAATGATGGTGATGATGTTTCTAGAGCCAATGAAGAAAGCATTGAAGAAGTTGAGAAAGGTAGACATCGATGAATGCATAACTACGTTGACCTACTTCAGCTCACTCTTATTGGATGCCATGATTTGCCCTCGTCCAATAGATTTGAAGAGAAAGAGGTCTCTTTCTGGTGGTGAACATTCAGGGCTCAACATCGCTGGTGAATTGGAAAAGCCAGAATCAAAGAAGATGAAACACGACGATGAAGTTGATGGGGATGATAATGATGCTCCCAAGCCGGGCTCATCTGATGCTGAACCAGGTCATTAGCTTTTGTTTTTCTACTTCCATTTTTGACTTTTATCTCGTTTATTAATTTTTATTCTCAAGATTTATCCATACAAATTTATTTACTTGAAATTGTAAAATACAATAGAATGTCATCCTACGACTTAGCATCATTTGGTAACAATTGTCCCGATCTAAATCATATAATATTTTAAAGAATTGTTTTCATAGAACCTTGCAATGCCAAGTGCTGTTTCGAGGTCAGAAAATGGTCGCACGGCTCGTACGCAACGGCCAATCACAAGATACTTTCAAACTCTGCCCTCGATGCAGTCATGGTGTTCAACATCGATGGCAAGTTTGACAAAACAATCCAAAATTAGGATGCTGGGAACTTTTATTATTGTTATTTTCTGTAATATGTTGCATTTAATATCTTTTTTCACAGACTGGAAGAGCCAATATGGTGGCTTCACAAGTTACATAGCGAAAGATGAAGATCAAGAAGTAAATTTTAGTTAACGACTATTCGATTACTTGTTAATGTAGTATTATTATTAATATCTTTTATATTTATTTATTCGATTACTTGTTACTGTAGTATTATTATTATTATTATTTTTTTATATTTATTTATTTGCATTCTTATTTTATTCATTTTAAATTTAATGAGATTATAAATTGATATAAACGACCTTTGTAGAACTCGATAAAAACCGTTTTAAATTTTTACTCGTCCCTCAGCTCTTGACGATCGAACCCAAAAAGAACTCGTTGAACCTTGTCTACAGGGAGGAAGAAGTCCTGAGTTTTGTGAAACACGTGAATCACAAGGTCGCAGCCATTCCCGACCAATCAAAGAAGTCATTTTATGACTTGTCGTTCAGTTACTTCGAGTGACGACGACCCTATTGGTCGGTGCAAGTGACCGATCGTGAGAGCTTCTGATGTTAACAGTTCTTTTGTTACTGTCAAATACCAAAATTTAGATTTTTGCACTAAATGATTTAAAATTGGAGTGGAGTGTCATTTTTAAAATGCCTAAAATCAATTTTATTAAGCTGTCGGATTAGTCGACAAGAAGCTGACATGAACGAAGATTTAAAGTAACAAAATAATATTAACAAGTTCATGAGTAGCCAACGTCTTCACAGATTATAGAATAACAACTCTGACCTTTTAGAGCAAAATAGTGGCAAATTGTATCAATTATAATGGAAATACTTTCGAGCATCTGTCTGAAATTTTGCACGATTTTGACACAAATGGCTCTGGAAGAGACCGAACTTGTTGCAATCGACTCCGTGCATGATAAATTCAACGTGTACGAAGAAGCCGAACTCCTCACGATTTTACTGGGACGTTTGTCGGATAGATTGTTGTTCGGGTTTAAAAATATCTCCAGAGGAACAGGAGTTCGACTTGGTCCGTTTCAATTCGTAAAAACATTTCAGAAAATATAAAACGAATTCTCCCGGGAATTCAAAATAACAGGAAAACTGGCCCTTTCCACTTCAGGTTTCCGACAGATCGAGGAAGGCATAAAGAAATGGAAAGGCCCGGGATTTCAAAGATGATCGAGGAGTTTCAATTTAAGGAGAGACGATCCCGTCACGAGCATTCTGGAAAAAGAGGGCAGTTCGCGTCGAAAACGAGAACGACAGATCGAAGACGGAAGCTGCGAGAGAAAAAAATACGAGCGTCGTTTCGATACATAATCACAAAATACGACAGAAACACAACGGGGCGTAATACATTGCTGTGTGGCTCATGAAACCAGTAGAACAGAGGTGTTCAGGGGAAAGGAAATCATGCATAATGAACGACCAAGCAAAACAAAACTTCCGAGCAAAAATAGCATCATCGGGAGATGGAAAGCAGTAACTTAAGGAACTCTGTCATCAGAAAAATTAGTTGAAACAACATCTCATAAATTAATAAGAACGAACAAAACTTAAAAAAATAATTTACCAACAAATGGAAACAAATCTTATGATCAAAACAAATTCAAGACTTGGCGAGGAAGAAAGCCAAGCAGGTGACGAGCGTGAAGCCAAAAAGCAGAGTCATTGCCTTGAGGACCTGATCTTTCCTTTTGTTGTACTCGGAGGGCAGTATTTCCACGAAGATCACGTAGATGAACGTCCCTACCGTCAACGCCTGCAGGCATGCCGAGACGACCCTCGGGGCAGATGAGCTCTCCGGAATCTCGAGTTCCGCAGCTTGTTTGACCTCCGTGAAGCTGGAAAGGATGATGCCGATCAGAACTCCAAGAGGAATGGCAGCAGAAAAAAGAAGGGAAGATACGAAGAAAGAGAGGCGACCGAGCCTCCTCTTGGTGAGGTTGACCCCCACGGCCATTGCGGCCGTGATTTGGTGAAAGGCCACCGCCCCGGCCAGCCCTAGGAAACGCCACAGCTGACTCTGCAGGCCGAGGGTCACGCCCTCAAAAACGGAATGAACGCACAGTGCCAAGAGCATGGCAGCACATCTGTGAGGTAAAAAGATATAACGGACTGATACAAGTTAGTGATCATCGATAATAAAGAAATTACGTTATCACTATTAAGAAAAAATTATCTTTATAAGATAATTTGAATTAATTATTTAGCGAATTAATTTGATAATCATGGCTCATCATGCGCAGACAAACACTTTATCGGAAGAGTTATCTGTCCTGATTAGAAAAAATCAGCAACAAACACCTCATGATGATCATCACCACCTGATGATCATCAGATCATCTGATCATCATCATCTACTGAAATGATAAAACTAGATGCTCTTGCAAATTTGTTTATAAAACACAATTAATAAATTAATAATTAATAAAGTGATTTATCCGCATCCCGCGTTGTAATTTACTATAATTTACCCAATCACCCACTGGACAACTCGACATCGTAACAAGGTAATCTTAACACGTTCCATTTCAGACAAAATATGCAAATGCAGGACAAAACAAAAAAAGGAATTCAAAATTGTCTACCTGACATCAAATTGTCCAACCATAGAGACCATTGTCGGAGGCACGTTTCGTGACCCATTGGCGGCCAATTTCTTGGAGTAACGAGGCTTGTTGCTCTTGTTGGACTTGACGTTCGAATCCTCCGACTTGTTCCTTCTCCTCTTCCCCAGAAGTTTCTCGGCCCTGTCCGCTTTTTCGTCGGCCACCAGAAGCTTCCTTTCATCTTCGTCGTCTTCTTCCTCATCCTCATCGTCGTCATCGTTCCTTCCAATGAACTTCCTGTTCTGAGTAACATTTTCATCGATCACTTTGTTGATGATGATGGATGGTTCAGACTTGTCTAAGCTGCCATCTTCTCTGTTCAGTTCAGCCTCATTGTTGTTACCCTCCTCCTCCTCTTCAATCTGTTCGAAGGTGACGACATAATTTGGAATTGGCCTGACCTTCTCAGGCTGGCAGAGGTGATGGAGGTCATGACATGATGAAGGGGTATTGGAAAAAGATTCCTTGCAACGGTCGAGCACCTAGTGAACATCAAGTCATCGTGTAACCACAAATTTTACTAGTCTTTAACAAAAGTTTCACTGTCATAATCAAAAAAGATAAAACATTCAAGAGATTTCAAATATTCAATGACAGGGTTCAACCCTGTCTTATAGACTTGACAATTAACTAGCGCCATTAAACCCATTCAATTCATAATCTCACCTTTTCAAGAAAATAGATGAGAAGAAACCCTAACACAACAACCAACTGCACCAACTTGTAGCAAGTCTCTGTCTCAAAATTGAAACTTGCAAATGCTGCAACAAAAGTTGACTCAACATGTGGCATCAGCATTACAAAACAAGTCGCTAAGAAGACGCCCAGGGCAAAGAAGTTACTGAGGTCAAGCAGCCTCAGGGAACGAGGTGAGAAATCGACAGAATCGCTCGAGGTCAGAGCAATCCTGGGCAAGTAGACCACGATCATGCAGATCATTAGCGTTGCTAAGAGATATGCTACCTGGAAAATAGTGGTCGTTTCCATTGGTAAGATCTTTTTAGAATGTACTTGGTGGACTTTGTAGAGTTTAAGTCAAAATGGAAGTAATAATAACAGACTGGTAATCAATTAACGTTCGTAAATGTTATGCATCTTTAAATTGCTGTCGGCGAGGACTGAAAGTATCCCCAGTCCCCAACCAAAGAAAACAAGATCGCCATCGCTAAATTCGTGTTTTTTTCAAAGTAAAAATGGAACATTGTTCTCATTTTGAGATCGTGAAACTATCTTGAATTGCATCAAATTTACTTTATTTAATTAACTTTCAGATTTGACACATGTCGTAAGTACTTTTTAAAAATGTTTATAAACAAAAATACAAATAATTTAGAAATGAAGAGTTTACAATAATTTTATAATTGCGAGTCGCAAAATTAAAAATAAATTTATGTAAATAATATTACTAACATTAAGCATAGAAAACCATTTATCGATTTCTATCGATTTTTAGACTTAAGCCATCAGTGCCTATGACGACATTGGTTTAGCAGATGATTCACAATTTTTTTTATCAGAATTTATTTCAATCTTGACAAAAGCTCAATTAAAATGTACATAAACAAAATTTTAATGACGTTTTTATTTCAACACCTTTTAAGCATACTCGATACGTAACACCTGGTCTCTCAAGTTTTGTTCCCATTACTTCAAAATACTGTGAAAGTACTGAACTTTATCTCATATACTGAAATTTTAAATATCTAATAATTATAATAATGATATGGTTAGCTTCGAAAATAACAAAATGGAACAGTTCCTTTGCAACGTTATCAAGGTATCCCACAGGTGTAACTCATATAAACACAATGGGCGTCGGCCACATATTGTTAATAACAACAACATCAATAACAACAACAACAATAATAATAAAGATAATAAATTCAGAATGTTATGAGTTGTTGCACAAACTTTTGATACTCGATCGAACAATATAAGCTAAGAGCAGGAAACTGAAGGCACTAATCTAAATTTGCAATTCGTCAGCGACAGATGAATACTGAATCGTTCCTTTGGATTGATATTTGTGGATGACTTTAATTTAGAAAGCGCATGTTACTAGAAAGAGCATTATTTTTATACACTTGAATTTAGGGAAAACCATTATACCGTTGCTCCAAGAAAGTGTTCTGACAGACCAAAGAAATGTTTGAAACTGGATTATTACTATTCTGCTGATCAACTATTCCCAGCTTATATCCTACTTTCAAACTAATTAATTTCGAGGTGAGATCAAATTCTATATTTTTTAAAGACTAGGCCTTATTTTCATTATTTACATCCTTCAATGTGCCATATGAAGGCATCACATGAGCACTTACTTTGCTGTGAATTGAATAAGCATTGGAAAAACAATTAAATTATTTCAATGAATATTGTTAAACAGCAGATGTACATCACATTCAATTAGTTTGCCATGAAAAAAAAAGAAATAATAAATCCAGCTATCTTCCACTGCCTGATTTGTTGCCTTTGAATATTCATAAAACATACATTCAGGAATTTGAATTATTGCCAACTTCTGAATTCATATGCTCACATAAAAGCATTTAAGATATTACAACTCTAGATAACAATCTTAGATCCTAGATGAGAATTTGTGCACAAGCACAAAAGATTTTCAGTCAATGGATATATTTAATTTCAGGCATTTCTGTTCGATTTAAAATCGAGTTGTTTGATCGGAAACTTATGACATAAGTACATTTTCGAATCAAGTTGTCTGTGTACATGTCACAACGACAACATTCATCACTGGGGCCAATTATCGGCACTGTTAGGCATTATTCAGAATGTAATAAGTCCAAAATAAATCCAGCTTTAATTTATTCCCAACAACACAGCCAAGCACGTGTTTTATAAACATTATTATTGGTATTACTGTTCATTTAAATAATTTAGTACGACTATCAGAAAGACAGTGGCAAAGTAAACCGATGCGTAATAAGCTGCCAAGTTTCTCATGTGACGACAAATACAGGTGTTGAATGGAAACTGTAGCTGAACTCAAGATTACCGATTATCTCGCTAAAATTTAAAAAAGCCAGACGAAGCGTGTGATAAAACAAGTTTATAATAAAAGCTATAAACTCCAACATGGATATTTAACTTTAAATTATTTTAGAGATGTTTTTATTAAGGAAGATTTCGTTTCAAGGCCATGCCAATATGCAAACGAAGTCCTAGCCATTTCGTAACTGTACAATCAAAGATCATACGCCCACTTCTGTGACTTGGTCAAAATTCAAATCCACTTTTTCGTCACCTAGAGTGACAGCTATTTAAATACATTCGCTTCTAATAATAATTGCAGTCAGTTAGTTTAACATAGGAATTCGTAAAATGTATGATTTGAAGAAACGGTTTTCGATTGCTTGATATCAACCAACTCTTGGATTTTTAAAATAACTGACGATCATTATTTAAACCATCTATATTTAAAGATAATTCGCCGCCTTTTCAGGAAATGAAACTGACATCTACTGGATAACCTGAGAATCGTTCAGCATCTATAGTACAGGAGAAAACACACCAAAAATTGGGCATATATACTTTCCACTACAGCCAAAAGTAGCATCAGGGAATAACCTATTCCCAGTAACAACTTCAGTAACCTCCGCTATGAGCAACAATACCTTAATCGCGAGACTTAAAGAGGTCTTTGATCTTTGTGACACGGAAAAAAAAGGTTACATATCCGTCGACTATTTCATCGAGCTGGCAACCGAATTCACCAAAGCCAATGGTCAATCAAACACTAAGGTTAGAATTTGTATTTCGCATAATCTTGTATGGGCTATGTTTTGCTGGGAAAAATTAACTTTTCTAGCGGATATGTTGTATTTTTAATTGTAATTTTAAAAATGCGGATGATATTGCCCAAAGCTTTTCAAATATTGTATTAATATAAATTTAACCAACATTATACTAAAGCTATTTATTAGATAACCGATGCATGGTAATTAAAATGTATTTTAAAGCGCGCGTCTGGCACTGATCAACATAATTAGCCGGTAATTTTTATTCGACGGATGTTTGGGTGCATTCCATTGCGGACGAGAGGCTGAATGTCTGAGTTCTCGGCGGCGCTATTATAGGCAGAGACAATGTCACATTTCTGGCGTAAAGTTCCGCACTTTTATTCAGTTCGTCGATCGCATGGTATCCGTTTTGGACTCCGAAGGAAACGGCAAAATTAGCTTCCAGGAATTTTGCAATGGAGTCACGGAGATCTTGCAGTCCAATCGTGAGGATATTTCGTCTTTTAAAGTTTGACTTCAACTATAACTTTAGCTCAGTCAAATTCGTTTTCTTGTTACTTTGACCTGGATGATTAATCGATTGTACCATTAATTCAATTTCGATTTATTTTGAATTTGCATGATTTACGTCGCTTTATAAATTAAGTATGCAATCAGTCGTTTTTTTTTTAGTTTTATTTTTTGTTTGTGTGGTACTTTTTCTGCTGCATTGGTTGAAATTAAATCTGCACTGTCAATGTCTGTTGGTGCTTGTGTAAGGATTAGTTGACAGTAGCGGTGCACCATAATAATATAATCCTATAAAAATGGTGACATTAATTATGACGACAATAATCACCATTTATAAATGCTACATTCATTCACAGCTTTAAAAAATTAATCCCCATTTACTTTTCATAAATTTGTTTCTAACATCAGACATCGATTGTTTCTCACAGCAGAGTCTCTTCAAAACAACAGCGACGACATGAACAATACCGTTATCAACGACTTCCTGGGGAGAAGGATGAGTGTAGAGGATCCAAAGGTTGTCTGCTGTCAACATTTATTTACTTTTTTGTTTACGTCTTTGAACAGCCAGCTCTGCATTGTCATCTGCTCTGCTTTGTAATGTGACCAGAAGTTCAGTTAAAAAGGCTGGCATCTGTTTGATATCAGCCTGCTTGCTGTATTTTGCCCTATATGAGATCTGAGCTTAGGGGATAATTACTTCTCTTAGCTGACAATGATGGTGGTAGTGGTGGTGGTGGTGGTGGTGGTGGTAGTGGTGGTGCTGGTGGTGATGGTGTGGTTGCATTGATGCTGATGACGTTGGCACTGACTTTTAAGAATACATTGTGGCAATTTTTCAACGTTGCTTCAACGTAAAAAAAAAGTTGGTTGCAATTTTATTTTAAATTTAGAACTTAATTTCATTTGAATCTAATCTAAATAAACTATTTGTTCATGAAAGGATGTACCAGGGTAAATTGCTTCGGCTACGATTCATCTAGCATCGATTCATGTTTTTCGTATTCCGTTGAAGTCGTCATCCGTCACAAAGTCATTACAATTATTGTTTGATTATTTAGAGAGATTTCCGTCATTAATATGAAAATCGTCGTCCCCAATTTAATTTGGCATAATTGTTCGACATTATTATATAGGTAGTGGTAGAAAATATGATTATAATTGCTCTATTATTGTAAATAACGAACAGGTTCTCGCTTCGGAGATCTTCGAGACGGACGACTCGCCCAACCTGATGATGTTCGACGACATCGACGTCTCGGGCCACGTCGTCGACCACTCGACTCCCCGTCCGATCGACAACAGCCACCTACGAATCAACCAATCGCTCGCGGGCAGCGTCGAAGAGGATGCAGACAGCGGATCCTGGAGTGCCACCCCACAAGAAATGTTAGCTTGGATTATCACTGACGCATCACCATTATCGGTCAGCTTGAGATAGCCATTGGCTAGGATCTGTTGGTCGATGAATTATTAATGATTAGTTTGCTCAACAAATCTCTGGCTGGCAACACTCGAATGATATTCATATTCGAATCAATCTCGTCGGTCCTCCTCGTTGTTTATTGGAGATGTGATGGTTTAACAGTTTGTCGTTAGAATTCAAGATGTAATTACTAGCACTTGTGATTGGTCGTTGTAGGATTTTGATTGGCACTCATATTTTATGTTAATGCAGTTACAATCATTGCTATCATCATCGCTCATCAGAAATTGGCCGCCCAAAGACAAGGCTCGCTTTCAAAACAGTCATTACTCCAACGGTCAGAACTTCAACAACAGCAACAACAACAACAACAACAACTCGAATTACTACGACGAAGACTGCGAGGACGAGAGGGGCAGAGCCTCCTTTGTCCGAAATTATCCATCGACGTCCCTTTCCACGCCCAGGAGTTCCATGAGGTCCATACAGAGGGTCTCCGCCCCGGCCAGTAGGAGCGGGTAAGGGGACGGAGCCGAATCGTGATTGGCCCTTATTTAAAAATGTATATTTATTTACTCGGTCGCCTAACTATGCGCTCGTATTCATCAATTATCCTCAGTATTTCTTTGACCTAACTTCTTGTTTTTAATAAATTTATAAATATTAACATTATTTTACTGATTATTAATTTATTAATGTTGTTTTTAAATACTTCAAATATTTATTAAATCATATTTTGTCTTTTCATTCATCACTATCTGTCCATTAAAATCTCTAAATATATATATATACATGTGTGTGTGGGTATCAAGAAAGTCACACGTGTTTTTAATCGAACGCCCGCAAAGGAGCTTCAGGAAGTCCGTGACCCCGAGTGCTGTCGCCAGGTCAGTAGTCGTTCTAGGTGGTGGAGGCGGAGCTACGGCTCATGAATTATTAACGACTCCTTGTCTTTGTTCTTGTTATTGTTTGCGTGCGTGCTTCGTTCATTCATTCGTTCGTTCACGTTTGTGAAGCACGCGAGGCTCGGATTGGATTGCTGGTCGTTCCGTTGTTTGTTTGAATCTGTCTCAATTGATCCGTGGAGTTTTATCAACTCATCGGTTAGGCATGATCTCCTTGAGATGCAAAGTATTTTGTTCTTGTTTTTGTATTTATTTTGTCTACCTTTATTTTTTTTTGTCTGGTGCTATGCACATGGTACCTTACAAATTAACCGTTTATTATTATTATTATTGTTGTTGCTATGTTAATAAACCAGACTTCTCTAAGGCTTAGAGCTTAAGCTCTTAACTATTGCCAACTGAATCTCCCTCGTCTTTACTATACATTCTTATTTTATTTTGGTTCCATATTTATTCTAT
>MPNW01000047.1:120734-143791 GCA_011800805.1 Hirudo medicinalis
GGGAAGTTAGAATTCAGACATTTTCAACTTTGACACGTCATTTTGTTTCGACAGTGTTTATTATTATTATTATTATTATTATTATTATTATTATTGTTATTATTATTATTATATTTATTATCATCGACTTTCGACTCATTGGACGTTGTAAGAAAGCAGTTATTAAGTTATGTACTGAAATTAGGAGTATTAGTGTCTATATGTAAGAGGAATGAAAACCACGGTCGAAGTCCAATCATAACGAAATGCAATTCTGTGATACCTGGACGTCTGCATTTCCATTCCTTAGTTCCTTAGGAGAATTCGTCAAGATTTTGGAAGGATTGATTTGTAAAAATCAGAATCAGTGCATCATCTGAGTTTCAAAACGTTACGACGAATCACAGTCAGTTGTTCAGATGATGATGATGATGATGATGATGATGATGGCGGGGAGGACGACGGCGATGTATGATATTTGTACTATTTACATTTAATTTGATAGAATCTGATTAAATTTCACATCTCATGTCATTTCGTCCTTGGGGCCGAAAGCCCTCAAGGAAATATTTTATGATTTCTTATTGAGTTATTTGTTAAGATTTAGAAGCGAATGTTTTACACAAATTTAACTTTTAAACGATGCAATTGTGTGGATGCCGTCCGTTATTTCAAAATTCGCGTTAATGTAATTCCTGTCAAGATCCATAGAAACATTGAGGACGAATTACTACATAACATCGAAATGGTTTTTTTTTTGTTGGAAGTGCAATGTTTTTCTAATCATTGGAGTTATTTGAGTAAACAGAGTTAGTCTATTGATTAATTCAAAAGGCTAAATATTCAGGGTTTGGGGGAGGACGTTTCCTCCCTTACTCCTGGGAAATGTTGAAATGACGTCTTTGGAGGTGGGAGTTCGAGTCCTGGTGACACTTAGCGGGGTGTGGGTGGCTGGATGGGCTGCTTTTCTCCGGAGTCTCGATCCAATGTTTCAGGGGTTTTTTTTTTAGACACTGGAACCCTTGCATATAAATTTATATTACCCTTAAAAGTGCTTGTAAATATTTGCGATTTGATCGTTACCAAGACTCAGTTACCTGTGCTTTACCTCTGAAATAGCAAATCGAGTCCATCAATAATTTCTGCCAGTAAATATTTTGCAAAAATATTCTCATCATTTTCAAAAGGTAAAGTTCGATATTTTACTAACTAATGGTTATGAGACGCAAATCGAAAATAATTACATTAATTTCGCTCTTAAACAGATTGTCTTTACGTGTCACTTCCGTCTATATGTCGGTTGTTTAAATAGGAACGTGTCTGTAGAATAACAGCGCATATGGTTTCTTTAGATTTCGGCGGCTATTACAGCACAAAAATGATAAAATTTGTTTTTCTAATTTGTTTAATGTACTGCAAATCAGCATTCGGATTCTACATCACCATTGATGCACACGCAGAAGATTGTTTTTTTGATAGAGTCTCATCTGGTACCAAACTAAGTCTGATGTTTGAAGTGGTCGAAGGAGGATTTCTCGACATTGATGTTCACGTGAGAATAATTTGAAATTTTTTGGCGCTTCACTTTTTTTTGTTGCAAAATCACGAATTCCTGGACATGATACAAGGAGTATGTCTAAAGCAATGTGCAAATCTGTTATCGAAAGTAGTTATTGAAACAAATCTTTTAGTTGCAAAAGGTCATGACAACATTTTGTCACAATTACATACAATATGTGATGCACCATTATCCACAATTTAAAAATAACAGATCTTTCACTTCAATCATGGATTATTTTAACGACTCTAGTCACATCCTTTCTTTAATTGCTCATTATTTACTCTAATTGTGATTTGATATCTTGATTGGCCCTTTAAGACCTATGATATATGGACTATGTACCAATTACTCTGACATTGATTCATTCATTCCAGCATTTTGTTTTGGTTGACATTTACTTGTCATCCTTTCATTGAATGTCGCATCAATGTATCCTTGCAGATCAGCGGCCCAGATGGGAAGGTCATTTACTCTGGTGAGAGGGAGTCGAATGGCAAGTACACTTTCGCTGCCCACATGGATGGAGTCTACAAGTATTGCTTCAGCAACAAGATGTCGACTATGACTCCAAAGGTCGTCAAGTTTTCTATGGACCTTGGAGAAAAGAGCAAGCCTGAAACAGAGAAGGACACTGATGGTGAGTTGGAAACTTGATGAGTTGTTCAGATGTTTATGTTCACTAGATGGAGTGATTTGTACCCTGATCAAGCATAAGATCAGAATAAGATGATCGTGATCGTTTTAATGAATTCATTTTATTTTCTTTCTGTCAGTTTCTTTCTTGTTTGTTTTGTCGCATTGTTTGATCTCAGATGTATCGTGACAAAGATTAGGCAAAGTTCACATTTTATGAGCACTAACTGCAACTACAGAATTGTAATCTAGGTCTACAAACTGGACTCTGATATGTGCATAGTTCGGGAACGTCTCGATCGATGACAAACATTTTTCAAAATGTCATTGTTATTGTCAAAATCGTTATTACCATCTTGTCTCATATTCTTCCAGCCACTCAGAACAAGCTAGAAGAGATGATTGATCAGCTTTCGGGGGCACTGAAGGCTGTCAAACACGAGCAAGAATACATGGAAGTCAGAGAGAGAATCCACAGATCGAGTTAGTTTTCACCTCTTTTAAACTTTTTTCTAGCACCTTCCATTCCTTTTCTGTACACGCTCGACTGACCTGTGACCTGTGGAATCTGTGACCGCCGAGTTTCCAAACCTATTTGAAGTTTGATCAACTTTGACACTGAGTTATCGTTCCTCATTACAAGTAGATTTAAACAAAATAAATCAAATTAATCATTCCCTGATTACTGTCATGATAACATTAACGACAACGTTTTCAGTCAACGACAGCACCAACTCTCGCGTCGTCATGTGGTCGGCGTTCGAGGCCCTCGTCCTCCTTGCCATGACCTTGGGTCAAGTCTACTACCTCAAAAGGTTCTTCGAGGTCAGAAGAGTCATATGAGCGAGACAAGAGTTTGCGTCGATATATTTTTGTGCGATTTTACCTTGGGTTCTGTTTGTGTTTATTCGAGCGACTACTTCTCCTTCTCCCTATTGGCTGATCTTCTTTTTTTTTACGACTGTGTTAATTTAATTGGCTGGCGTGGCTGATTAATTTGAAATTGTCGTTAGTGGCTTTGTTGTTGACTGGCTGGCTGTGTGTGCGTGTGTGTGTGTGATTCAGGACTTCGGTCCAATTGGCGAGTGATGCATGGTGTATCTCTTTTACTGATGGCTTGTCAGCTGATGTTGGTGCTGGTGACTCTGAACTTTGAATGACCCCACTGCGACCGGCTAAGGGGCTATGCCGAACACCCGACGCGGCGTTGATTGATCCGTGCCGTTTCGCAGCGTTGCAGCAACAACGATAAATTATTGTTTTGGATTAAAATAAATGTCAATAAAGTTGGTTTTTATGGCTAAATCTACGCTTGCAACGTAATTGGCTCGTGATAGCCATCTTAATTTATGTCGAAGTTGTCTGCTCTCGAGTTTGTTCACAAACGGGCTCGAAATCCATGGCCATCCTAATTCTAATCAAATTGAAGCTCAAGCATTGCTCTGAATTTTTGCTGATGATTGCTTTATCGTTCTCTCTTGACTAAGCCGATCTGATCGCGAGTTGCAAGTGGTTAGTTCAGCATTTTGAGAATGTGAGTCAGACACCGAGGTGGTTAGATTTATTTAAAAAAAAAAACAGCTACTTTACTATTTTTATCAGAATTTCTCCATCCCAAGTAGAAGAGGCTCGATTCACAATAAAGGGCCGAAAGCACGCAGCGAAAAATAAAACACGTAGAAATCTTGGACACCTCACTAGTAAGCATGACAACAAAACAAAAGCGGTGCAGGAGTAGAGGCAACGACGGTGACACAATTCCGAGCACGGGCAGCTCACTTCTCGACCTTTTGAGCGGGAGTGCCGAAGTAGTTGTTGGACAAGTAGCCGACCATGTGGTACCAGAAAATGAGACCGATCATGTAGATGAGGGTGGTGCCCAACCTGGCGAGGAAATCTGGGCTCGAACTGCTCTGGTAGATGCCAAAGTAAATGGTGCCCAGGATCACCCTCATGACGGTGAAGAGGGAGAAGAAGAGTATGTCGACCACGACGATGTCGAGCCGCTTCTCCTTTGGGAGGGGCTGCATTGGAGATCTGACTGCGTGAGATGTTTTGAGATCGTCATGTGCTTCCTTTGAGTTGTTTTCCATTGTTTGGAGGACATTCTCTTCGTCGATTTTGCTGTCGAGAATACGAGAATCGTTCCTGACTTCACCAATATGCTCCTCTCCCTCCTGGTCGACGTCGTCCTTTTCGACGAATTCAAAATCACACTCGGAGAGTTTCCTCTTTACGGCTGGAGAGGCCTTCGTCTCTCTTGGCTTGTTCAAGGAGACATTCAACAGGAACCACCTGAACTGAAGGAGTGGATTTGTGAGTTCTGTGGCGAACAAGATGGCTGTAACCTCGTCCCCATAGATTCCCCTGTACAGTGCCGTGGCAAAGCATACTATGGAGATTAGGTGGTGGAACAGCATAAATCCACCTGGAAGAAAATGCAGTTGGGCAAACATATTCTAGGCACAAGCAATTTGAAAGCTCTTATTCATATTTCAATGAACATGAACAATTTTAGTGGTCATAACTCTGTCTGTCTCATTAGTATTCACAAATTTATTCATTTTCTCACCTTCAGTTTTGTGGTACAAGCACCAACTCAAATCGAACAGGAAATACCCAACTGACAGAATGCAAATTCCATCTTGCACAGCCAAATTTGGTCCAGCTAAATTCAAAAATACAATTTTGTGGTCAATAGTTTTTAACAAATACGCCTCTCGCCATGAAACGTGAAGACTTGTCAAAATGTCTGTCTTAAAACTAGAGCATGACTCACCGGGTTCACGGAATGGCCAGGTTTGGTTAATAAAAACCGACGAAATGGACAGAACCACAACAAGTACCGCATGTATCAACGTCACAATTCTACAGAAGAACTCTTCCACGCTGCTTTTCCGGTTTACCCGGAAACTTGCTCTTGGTATAAATCTGAATACCGAAAGGTAAAGCAGCCACCAGGCGGCAAACGAGCAAAATGTGGCCTTAATGTATCCAACAGACATGTGGCGAAAGACCAGTACAACCAAAAATTGAAGGAAAAATCTTATTCTCTTGTCAGAGTAGGGGTAGCCCGAACACTTATGTTACTACCGGCTCGAAAATTTGTATTGGTTCTCGCTTCGCATTTTCAGAAACAAATAATTTCTACGGAAGTTTCAAGATTTTTTTTTTAAATAATTTATTTTCAAATCAGAGCAGACGCGGCGGTTACGACAAATTAGCTTTTTTTCTTGGAATGTTGTTTTGTCGTCGAAGTGAGGAATTTCACATTTGCGCCATCTGAAAATGAAAATTAAAACGTAAACATACTGAAACAGACAAAAACTATTTTTTTTTATTAAGTTTGTGTTTTTTTTTATTTAATTATTATTTTAGTCTTACTATTAGATGGGCAAGATTAGAAATCCTGACGTTATTTGACGCCGAGAGGCCGCTGACTTTGGAAATTATTTGGTTTCTGGTGTTGGGATCTGTGGAAGCATGGGAACTCACCATTACCATAATTTAGAGATTAGATGTCTAGATTTTATAATGGGGTAAAATATATAAATTATTATAAGTAATTACATCGTGACTTAAGATATTACAAACAATAAATGTCTCAAAATTATGTTACATGACGTTTATTGAAACTTGATTATATGAAACTTCAAAATATTAGACATGTTTATCAAAAACTGAAAGAGGTGAACAATGCAAAATTTACCGACCTGTAGTGTTCGGCAGTGGAAGGAGATAATACACAGTGGTCAAGGTCGACAACAATGTTTCTTCATCTGATCTGGAAAGCAAAATAGAACAGTTTCATTAAACCACCATAATTGTTTGGAAACCATTTTTCTTGGAAAAAAACTATAAGGCCGTTATGGAATTCTAAGAAATATGTTCAGACTGCTTTGTCAGATAAAATGTTTAGATTCTATAACTCAATGAACAAGGTTCATTACCTGTTTAAGCAGTCTGTTATCAACATAAAACCTTCACTCCTCAGTATGTCGCCCTTGACATTGTTATCTTAAAAGCACGCAAAACATCATTACAATTTTGAGAAAATGTCTCAAAAGCAGAAGCTTGATCTCGACAGTGTCATTCACGTGCTGTAAAACTAATTACCTAGGATTATATTGCATAAACCAGCCATTGCAAATCTAACGAGTTGTTCATTGTTTTCTGTGAGGCAATCTGGAATTAAAATTGGAGGTGCTGTTGACAGAGATTTGTAATGAAGCATGAAGAAGGCAAAAACAAATATGCACAAACCTAAAAATAAGTCCACAACATTCAATATTTTGAGATATTCATAGTTGATGGGATCGTAGCTAAAATTGGCCAAATTGGCCGCAATTTCAAGCTTGGCCTCTTTAGAAATAAGCAATGATGTGATAATTGAAGCAGAATATGTAATAATACATAGATTGATTTTAATGAGCTAGTAACTCCATCTTGTGTAACACAAGTCATTGCATGTCGTAGCTACGTTGGTGAATTTAAATATAAAAAGTTTGTTCTTGCTAACCCTCATTAACGGTTTCTTGAAATTCAGACACTAATGATTGTAAGTGCGGCAGTCTACCAATCCCATGGGTACCAGTGCGTTTGTCCAACCATTCTTTAGTGCTAAACATTTAATTATGTCAAAGTTATATTATCTAGAAAAGCAATTGCAGACACATACGATCGATTTCGCACTTTGTAAACAAACTTTATTAGAAAAGAATCTAAAAGGTAAAAAATGTTTAAAATGAGTAAAGTTAAACTTTTTAAAATGAATTTAGCGATTTTACAATAATAATGCTTTTATATTAAAAATATAATTTTCCTAACAAAAATTATTTCAATATTTTCACCTTTGTCGTCAAGCCAATTAAGCGAGTTGAGGACATTTTTCAAGACGACGCCTGCTCTGTTCTCATGGCGATGCTGCGGAGACATCACGCAAAGAAGTGATTAAGCCTGCTTTATTGAGAATTAATAATAGACGCCAATTCTGTCGGCGAGACAAGCAGTAATTTGCAATCAGTAGAGATTCCATTTTGGCTCATACGCGAGTCTGAACAAAAGTTTAAATCTTCTCATTTAAAATATAATTACTTCATATTATTCAAAATTACAATGTCGACTGGAGGAATCGCTTCAATAAAAGAACGTGACAGTTTTGACGAAGATGGAGCCACCATGAAGCTCTCGGAGGAAAAGGAATTCAAGAAATTTCTCAAAGGTGAAAAAATCAAAGTAGGCAAGCTTAACTTCTTTTTAGTTTGATTTGTAGTGACAGCACATCCCTACTATCTACAACTACAGATTCATATCTCGTTTCCTTTTGCTTTGAAACACTTTTTCTATCATCACATTTGCTTCGTAAGCAGAATCGAAATTAAAAAAAAAAAGTTTAATTGAAGGAAAAACAATCCTGAAAATTAATGAATTCATTAAATCCAGATTTAATGATAGGGCGCAGACATCATTTCCAGGACACGTCATAAATCAATTTTTCAACTTTTCGAAGTATGGAAAATGACAAATGCGCTTACCTTACCTCGACGTCAATATTATAATAAGTCGAAATGCACGGAATACAATAGCCTGGACTTGTTGATTTGGTAGAGACATTATTAGAACTAATTTAAATTAAATTAAACTATTGGCATTGTTTACGAAATTTATCAACGTTGGTTGTAACTTTAATGCTGCTTCGTTGTGGCCATTACAGCAATCAATATGGAAGTTAAAATATTAGATCTTAATAATTATCAAGATATTTTTATGGATATTTATGACAAATGTGGTTTATTTTTTGTCAAACTGAGCACTCAAAGTTCTACACCTGCTCTCAGACTTAATGATTATAGTCCATTATTGAAATGGCACAGGTATTCCGACCAGTCAAGCAACTTTATAGACTTTCTAGCAACAAATAAATATAGTCTAAGCGAGTTATTTTAAGTTGGCTTAACTTAGCAAAAGACAAGCAGTTAACCATGCTAGACAATATATTAGCATTTGAATAAATTAAGTCGTTGCATAATCGTACATAAACGTGCAGGTTGGCCGAATGGGTAACTCCAAATCATCTTAGTTATGCAACGGACTTTAATCAAATAAATAAAATAAATAACCGAATGGGTTACGTTCCTACATACGTCGGTAATGGCAACACTCGTAATGTGTGGTGTTCGAAACTCAGGCTGCACTGCCGCAAGCGCTCTTGGGAAGGAGCGCTATATAAATGGTTAACAAAAAGCGCCTCTGACGCTATGCATATGGCGATATATAAATGAACTACATTTACATTTACATTTAACCTAAATTCTTCCCTTACCTCATCAAAAAGATGTCTTAATCACTAAGATTAATTATTTTATTAATTATCAATTAATTAAATTGAATTATTATCAAGTTTCACATTTACTTCCTTAGCTTTCTGTTTTAAGCAAAGACAAAACATTTACAAACTGTCCTTCCATGAAACCATATTTCAGCTGGTAAAGCAGTTCTACCGTAGTTCGGCAGCTTATAGGATGCTGGTCATCAACTTGGGTTGTACCAGTCAGGGCGTCGATGCCAAGTACTTGATGTCAAGAAAGAGGAAAAACCTGATGCAGATAGCTAGGAATTCAATAGCGTTACTCAGTGACTTTTCAACCAGGTAATTTGTTTTCAATTAAATTTAAAATAAATTAAAGTTATCCCTACAGTCTTACTCACGGCGCTTTATAAATATATCAATGATTAAGAACGTGCATTATTGGTTTCTGATAATGATTTCACAAAATGACTTGGAAACACCTGGATAAATGGCTGAGCGCCTTCAATAGGCGCATTATAAATTAACTATTATTATTATTATTATTATTATTATTATTAATAGTATTTAACGGAATAAATGAACAATCGCAAAAAAATAATATTACAAATGAATGTCAAAACAAGGAGCACTTCGAAAGGAAAGAGCGGAGGAATGGAAAGAGCTGTCAACGATTTGGTCTGCTGTTTTGAATATTTGCTGAACATCCTTAGGCTGGAATACCGGATCCAGAATTACATGCACTCGCAGAAATTCCGTGAGATGTTTCTCTATAATTATGCAGAAATTTGAATTTAAAAAAATCTCTTTGCTGTTTAATCACATTTGTTATTAATTATGAATATTACATGTCGTTTGCAATAAAATCCATTAATAAAAATGTAATAGCATTAAAATAATTTTTAGTCGTAAATGGAAATTAAGCATAAAATCTTTTTTTTTTTTTAAATTATTGCAAACAAGTATGTTAATAAATTATTTTTTAAAATATTATCATCAATAAATTCCAGCCTCCAACCAGATTCTGCTGATCAAAACTGGATTGCCAGTTCATGCGCCCAGCGATAAGAAGTTCGGTATCAAATACCTGGTCGTCAAGAACTTTGAACTTTCGACTTGGATTCAAAAGTTACTCGTCTGATTTAAAAGTTCTTCCTGAAATTATATAAAAAAAAATCAACAAAAATAAATTGATTTAGAATTTAAAAATATATCTTGATAATTGATTTAGTAATAGCAATAATATATTTGGACGATGATTGCTTGTGAAATTGTCAGAGGAATAATATCAGAGAACTCAAGAAAAAGGAAAGCGCTTGAGAGTTTTTTTTTCTCTCCAGGGATATAAAAGAATTGGAAGACATGATAGAATCGAGCCGAAACACCTCGCTCGTCAAACCGTGGGACATAGAACCAGGATTAAATTCTAGGATCCACTCTGCCTGTTAGAACTCTAAAACTATGTTTTAAAAGTATTTTCTATTGTTAGAATTATTATTAGCTATTAATGCCAATTAATTTGTTTATTTATTATCACTAAGGCTATTAATAAAGGCCAATTAATATCTTCCAATACCTCGGGTAAAGTGGGCAGTCGTTAAAGCTAATTGTGAACATTTGAGCTGTGATGCAATTATCCAACTTAAGCTTCAGCATATTTGTCAAAAATAATTTTTAGTTCTTAGAGAGGCGCTGCACAACCCGGCAAGACGTCGGTCGATGTTTGGAATAAAAAAAATCCTTTAAGGCTTCAGTAATTCAAACAAAAATCCAAAAGACATTCATGTTTTTAGTCGGCGCGGGGAGTCTAGCCAGGCAGGCATTACAACTCATTTCGGTGAGCTGAGAAATGATTCAAACATTCTCATTTCAAATATTTTTTAATAAACGATTTTGATCAAAATATTTTTTTTTTAAATTTTGCCTCTGAAACAGGTCGGACATCCTGGAAGGAGTACTAAGCGGAAGTTGATCATCATCGGCAGTCTGTTGTTAATACTTGCCGTCATATTGGCAACTTCTTTGTCTCTTACGCGTTAACGAATTATAATTTTCATAAAATCACGGTGAAATATTTAAGCAGAAATTGAAAAGAAAACTATTTATTCTCTTGGGTTGACAACTGGATTCGTCCTCCAGTCAGGAACGTCAAAGGAAATCCGGACCCCTACGCTATGTTAATTTGTTAATGGAAAAGCAAAAAATCGTGATTGTAACATTTTAAGACTCGGGCGGGGACTCCCAAAAATTGCCGGGCCCTGGGCGGCCTTTCCTCCGCCAACTCAGTCTTTATGTTTCCGAGGCTGGACTGAAACTCGTCTGGATTTAAGATGTGATAAATTCGGTTCTTTTTAACGGAAGGTGCAATTCCAGTTTCGTTTTCGAATGTTCAATTTTGCAATGACGTAATGGAATGATTAATGTTTGTTGATTTCATACCTGTCCGTGTTTACAAACACACTCCAGTCGAGCGGTAAAGACAGAAAGATTGAGTTGAAAATCTATATATATATATTTTATATTTCAAATGGATTCCATTGGTTTTGTGAGAATAAAGAATGGAATTATTTGGTCTTTACTGCTCTTCTCCAAAATGCTGGCATATGACTTCGAATTCGGTTGGTTGATTTGTGTCGAGATTCGTCAAGACAACTATTAGAGATGATTCTTTCAGAATTAAACACAATTGTTAGTAAATTAAAATGTCATAAACAAACAGCCTGACAGAATTCAGACAAATTTATCATTATCGAAAATTTTCCCTTTATCCGACAAAGATATGGACGGCACAGAGACAGTAGAATTCCCTGAAGCTACGATGGCCGGATTCCTTTCCAAGAATTACAACGATTTACCAAATCATGTTAATATTTCATTTGCGCTTCTCTGAAAACGTTCGTTTAGTAATATATATATATATATATATATATATATATAATATTATATATATTTATATATATAAATAGCTAACAAATATTTGCTAACTTTAGATGCAAGATTTCAAGAACGCAGAGTCGGGAAAGGGTGCCGCGATACATCATGTCCAATTTTCTGATTTTCGCAACGCAAAAAAGGAAGAAATATTAAAAATAGAAAAACTCTACATGAATCAATTAAAGAATGCATTTTACGGAAAGGGCACCATTCCACCCGTGGACCCGTTATCCACCACCGCCGATTTGGGATATTCCGGAAGCCCACCTAAGGGTGAGGGAAATTTTCCCCTTTGCGACTTGATTATTTCACTGCCTGTAAATGAAATTTGTAATCGACTGGGTTGAGTAATTGACTCATCGTTTAATATATACAAATGTTTTTAGTTTTAGTTTACTTAAGTTTTTCTTTAGTGCTATATAACAACTATTCATAATAAAATAGTTTATTTTTAAATATTTTATAGATAAAATAGTTATCCTTAATGACGACAAGTAATGCTTTTAGTTAAAAAATCCTACTCAACCCCTAACCAATTACCTAGTCATGAGACAACACTGGACACGCTGGACCAACTGCAGTGCCAGCTGCACCAAGGCTGGTACCAGAGTGAGATCTCTCGTGTGTCGGACGGTGGCGTCAGAGGCCGATCCAAATCCAAAATGCTTCGTGGAGGGCGAAGTCATTGGCATGGAAACTCTTAAGTGTAGATCCAATGGGGAATGCCCGCTACCGTGTATGTTATTATTAAAAAGAAATTACTCTGATTAACACATATTGTTAATATCTAGTAAATTAATCGACTAGTTAATATCGGGGGGGGGGATTTATTTAGATATGGAATTCTTATGACTTATACTGACGATCGATAATAAGATAAGATTAAGATTATTAAGATTATAAGATTGGTTAAGATAAGATTCGGCTGAAGCGGGTTTTGAACTCGATATTTCGATCCAAAAGTCAAATTATTTCTTTGTCCAAAGTAATAGCCAGACAAGTCAAGAATATCAGTATTATCATTAGTCATTGCAAGTTTAAACAGCTCTAATTAATTACATAACTACTTGTTATCGCGAACTTTTTGAAGGGAGAGAACGTTTCCTGTATCTTGGTTCCATGTCCTGGGCCATTGTCTTGCTTATTGTCTTCATCGCTATTTTATGGTAATTCTATTAGTGTTCTTTATTTCGGCATCAATTTGTATCTATCCATCCATTTAATTTTACCTCACGGTTCCAACCTCAACCGCCATTATTTGACAGCTTCAGGGAAACATTAGCAGCCTCAATGGATGTCGACTCTCCATATCAAGCGGACGAAATGGCAGGAAGACACGTCAAATTCGAGAATATGGTCAACCTCATAGATAACGAATCCTTACCGAATCTCCGACCGAATATGAACGCCAGTCATTCAAAACGGTCAACTCTAAAGATCATTATAAACTGTTTATTTATTTTTTGCGTGATTGAAAGGGTGATTCGATTGCCTACTAAATTACTATAAATGTAATGCAAATGCATTCTTGTCCACGTTAATCGAGTAAAAGTTTCATTATAGGGAGGACAGAATTCTCGAAAACAGTCTAGCTGCCATCTACCCAAGCATTTTGTAGAAAAATTGTTTAGCCGAGTTTGCTTTTTATAGCAGGAACATGGCTGAGGGATTTTCGAACAACAACGTAGCCTCAGCGGAAGAGGTCGAATGTCAAGAATGCATGGATGACGAAGAAACAAGCGTTATGAGCGATCCTTCAAACAAGAATGAATCCAGTCCAAATTCCGAGTCATCGGCCGATACTCCAGTGGCAGCTGAACTTTTACAAACATTTCCGGACACCGACGAAGACAGCGAGTCTTATTATACGCCCGAAAAACTTGCCGCTCTAAAAAGAATCTTAGCCTCGACAACCGATAGAGGCCAAGGAACAGCTCGAGTGGAAATGGTGGAAGATTCTGAAGCTGAATCCTGTGTTGAGAGCATCAATTCCTCAATTTGCAGCTGTAGGTGTCCTCACCATCCAACCAGAGTCAATAAGGAAAGTTTGCCTTCAAACTTTATAAAAATGCACGAAAAATATCACAGGCCCGACCACGGGATGAAGACAAAGCTCAAAACTCCGGCCGGCACTCACTCGGTAACCCGACCCTCGACAAGGCACGGAGTAAGATTCTCGAGCATTGGCTTTAGAGAAGGATCTTCTGACAAGAATAACAACTCGGTCACGAGACACCATCCAAACCAAACAGTCAGAAGAAGTAACAACAAAAACAACAATGCCTGCTTCGGCTTAGTCAGCTTGAACCAAGTGATATTCACCACGGGCAAAGTGCTCGACGACAAAATGACATTCGGACTTGTCCCACCAAAGCAGAGCATCAGAAGCCAACCAGAATGCAACAGAGAGCCACTCTCAGACATGGTGTCACAATCAAAAGACTTGGGAAGTAATGCCTGCAGCCCAACTTCCAACATTACAAAGAAATGCAAGGAAAAAATTGATCCAGGCAGACGGAGAAAATCTCAAGCTGCCGAAGACTGCTTCATCACCATAATCCCAGACGATGCCGAGCCCGAACCTCATTATGCCGAGCCCGAACCTCATTATAGGAACCACGACTTCAATGAAATGGCAAACAATTTCTCAAGCATGAGAAAGATAACTCTTGAAAGCAACCGAGAAAATGTGGAAGCTCCCCGAGCATCAATCAAGTCGAGTTCATCCGACCCTCGAAGGTGCAAGAGTAAGCAAAACCTCCGGAAGAACTCGGCCACGAAAAAGCCGCTCAGGATCCCGATGCGGAAATGCACGCGACAAAACATCGACAAAATCTTGAAGTATTTCAGACCTTAGGACAAAATTTTTCATTGCACTATTACATGTTGGTTCGCACCACTATATGTGTAATTTTACTGCCTCATCCAAAACACAAAATGCAACTGAGATCTTTTACAACTCTAACAACTGGGGCAAACGTTATTAAGGACATGAATGTAAGCATGTATCACTTCTTTTCCACGATTAAACAATTGGCATTTGTTTAGACTTTAAATCCAAAGAGGCAAGCCTTGTTTAAGCTAAGAATATTAAACTTTATTGATCTTCAATTGAAAGTTAAGATTTCTTTCACGGTGCATTGAACAGCCCGTCAATCTTCCCAGCCTTCTGGGAGGGGGTTGTACAGCTTGTTGTGGAAGAGGGTATGGTTTCCATCACCCCATGGGAATCTCTGATGGTGAGATGGTTATGTTTGAGACATCATTGACATAAAATATAACATTTCTATTTACCAAATGTAAGAAATCCCAAACTGTTGAAATAAAAAATATCTACTTTGGCTGTAAATGTAATCACTGAGTGATGCTGACAAAAGAAATGCCAGCATCTTCAAACCTATCTACTCTAAAATAATTGCACACTTCTTTGAATTCTAAAGTGACAAATAAAAATAACCTTCTTTCTGATCCTGAGGTGCTCATAGGGAACAAATTCTGGCCTGTTGTGCTCGAATTGCTCTTCCACTTCCTTCTCTAACTTGTGTGCATTTATGAAGCAGGCTCCAATTGGAACCAAGACAAAGAATGAAAGATACTTCCACATCTTGATTTCTGACATAATGCAAGTGGGTCAGCTTCTAACAAACTCCTTAATAAACCGGACTAAGGCATTTTGAGTTCATAGATGAAATTTAAAAAAAAAATAATGAAGTTGTAAAATTCAAACGTGATTTACATTGGTGGCATTTTAAAGGTCATTCATGACTGTTACCCTTAGCGATGGCATCGTCTGACATTCCAACGTTGGTGGAGCTGCTGTAGCGCCTGGCAAAAGTTCTTGCCGCGTTCCTAAACATTTTCGACTCACTATTCAAGCCACAACAAACGAAACTGAAAAATCGCAGACGTCGCGGACCGAAGGAAGCTAATGCAACAAAAGGTCAACATAGAATATGTACGTGTATATGTATTGACTTTTTTAAAAATTTGTTTTACAAAATTAAATAATATAAATCAATTTTGTTATGTGTTACAACTAAATTTATTTTAAAAATTTGCAAACAAAATTATTTCCAATGTCCATAAGCTTACCAGTGGCTTTAACAAATTGTCTGCTATCAAATAAAAGCGTTTGTTTTAGTTTTAATGTAAATTTTGGGCAGTCGTTAGACTAATTTTGGGGCTTATTTTGACACAACTGGGCATGCAGCAGCTGCAACTGCATCAATGGGATATTTAATTTCAAATGTTTTGTCGTGCACTGTTTGTTTCGAAGTTGACATCGAATCGAAAATGTGGCCGTCATCGATATGAAGATTTCTGTTGCAGATTTGCGTAATTAACTTGTCAGATCTAAGTGATGTATCCATTTAATAGCAACTCCATATGAATTTTAAAAAGAAAGAAAGGCGATTAAGTATTTAACAGCGTTTCTACCAGACCGTTAATTGAAAGTAAATCTAAGTAGACGGGAGTAGTTAGCTATAAATACAAACTAGTTTGACACAATGTTGGATCCATCCTCAAGTGAAGAATCTGATCAGGAAAGAGGACCGGCAGGAGCAGAGGAAGAAACCTCTTGCTCGGAAGGGAAGCACAGCTTTCCAGGAAGTGTTGACCAGCGCAGCCTTTCTGCCATTAGCTTTGGAAGTGCCGAAACGAATGCTACTGCTGCGATGAGCAGCTACAGCACTGGGTCAGGAAATTTTTCAGCATACCAAGAGAGGGGTGTTGCTCCTATTTCCAGTGGACCTTCAGGAGCTGTTGTGAGTGGCTCATCCATGGCCCATCTGATACACAGGGCTGGTGGAAGCATAAGAGGGGACCCCAGAGATGCCAGACCTGCTAGTCCCAGTCCGTCGCAGGCATCAGAGCGAGAAACAGAACAAGAGAGGGCTGAACGCGAGGAGGAAATCAGGAGGAAACGTCTCCAGTTGTACGTTTTTGTCTTGCGATGCATCGCCTATCCGTTCAATGCCAAACAGCCGACAGACATGGTCAAGAGGCAGTTGAAGATGAATAAGCAACAGCTGCAGTCGACAAAAGAACGTTTTCAGTCCTTCTTAAGGGGCGAGCTTGGAATAGCGTCTGACGAGGCATTCACCAATGCTGTTCAGAGCTATTACGAGTCCTTCCTCAAAAGCGATCGAGTGTCCGCCATGGTTAAGGGAGGGTTCTGCTCGGCCAATGATTTCAGAGACATTTTCAAGGTGAGCAAGGTGAATGTCCCACTGTTGAAAGACTTTTTTTTTTACAAGTATTTTAAACTATTACTCAAATCTTTTTCTGTCTGATTAGATTTTCAAAGGCATAATGACGAACAATTTGTTATTTTTTAAAATAATTATGGTTATTAATTAATATTTTTTCAATATTCTTTCAATTACACAACAAAACGACGTGACTGAGCTCGGCAGACGAGGGTAGCGTTTAAACCGAACAGCACGGTAAAGGTTACACGAGATCATTTTTCCAGAATAATGTGGATAAAAGAATCAGACGTCTGCCCGAAATCGAGGGACTGCCCAAAGAGACGGTGCTCAACTCCTGGATGGGAAAGTTTGACCAAATTCTCAGGGGCGATGAAGACCCCAGGAAGTGGTCCCAGAGGATGGGGGGTAACATCCCTGGGAGTTCTGAAGCCATCCTGACCAAGGAGCAGTTGTTCGATGTCTTTCAGAACATACTCGGGGTCAAGAAGTATGAGCACCAGATCCTGTACAATGCCCTCCAGGTTTGTGGTGGCTTTCTTTGATAGTTATGATGGTGATAATGAAGACAATGGTTACAGTGATGATGGATATAATAATGGTGATGATGATGATGATGGATGTGATGATGGTGTTGATGCTGGATGTGATGATCGTCATGGCTACGATGATGGTGATTAATGAAGGTGTTGATAATGGCCATGAGGATTAGTGACAGTCATGGTTACGGAGTTGATGATTACAGTCAGTGGTGACTGATAGGAATTGATTATTGGAGGTTGTGAAGGTGGTTTTCATGAAGAACTTAGAAGAAGAAGAAGAAGAAGAAGAATAATAATAAGAAATAGGAGAAGAAGAAGAAGAAGAAGAATAAGAAGAAGAAGAATAATAAGAAGAAAAAGAAGAAGAAGAATAAGAAGAAGAATGATAAGAATAAGAATAAGAAGAAGAAGAATGAGAAGAATAAGAATAAGAAGAGGAAGATGAAGAAGAAAAAGAAGAAAAAGACATTGATGAAGATGAGGAAATTGATCATTTGATTACACCACGGTGTCCGACGAAGCATGAGGACTTAATTTATTTAGGAGACTGACAAAATATCGTTGCTACCGTTTTTGAAGCAATGAGATCAAGATGATGATGATGATGATGATGATGATGATGACGACGACGATGACGATGATGATGATCACGATGATGATGATGATGATGATGATGATGATGATGACAATGATGAAGATGGCACTGATTTCGATTATCATGTTTTTGTTATTTTTTATTGTTATTGGTCTTTTGAGGTAGATTTAGACACAGTTGATGTCAGGTGGCTTAATTAATGTTGTCACCATCTCACACCATCCACCCATTTTCACCATCATCATCATCATCAAAACGTGAGGATGTTGTCCAGGAGCCAATTTTTAATCGCGACCTTAAACACGGTGAATATTATTCACCGACATTTTCCGAGCGATGCGTTTTGCATCGGCAGACGCGTTCGAAAACAACGACAAGCTCATTTTCTCCTCCGCAATGCGGCGTACGAAACGTAAATAAGATCGGGTCGCAGACGACTTTTTGCCGCGACTTGCGACCCTCCTCGGCCGGACGAAAATGATTTCTAAGATGAAAAAATCACCGACTCCGCACTGCCGTCGATTAAATTTGATGCTCTGAAACTTCAAATTCAACCTCGAATGAATGAATGAATGTTCGGGGAGTCTTGGAACTTCGCAAACAGTTTAATATTGGTCGTGTGATTTTTTGCGATTTAGGCATCGGTGAGACTAAATATAGATGTAATTATAAATAATAAGTCATCTAAGATGTGCATGAAAATTAAGGTACAATTATTTGAATAAGGTTAATTATAATATAATTTATTATTAGTAGTATTTATAATATAAATTATATTAATATTATAATATAATTATATTTAAATTTAAAAAAAAAATAAATTATATTAATTTAATAATATTAATATTAATTATATATAATTATATATAATTATATATTATATTAATTATATAATTATATAATTATATATAATTATATATAATTATATATTATATTAATTATATATAAATATATATTAATATTAATATTATTAAATTAATATAATTTAATAAATTATAATATATAATATATTAATATATAATAATATATAATATATAAAATATATAATATTATAATATAATTTTGAAAATATCATCCCATCACCTCCCTTCTAAGACTGTCAACAGTATATTATATTTGACTTTAACAAACCTAAAATCTTATCCTTTTTTCTGATTGACTTCGGAGTGAATTGTGAATTTACGGCATTCGCATGCACGTCGAGCGAGATTTCGGAAAATGCAGAAATTTTGAATCGGCACTAACGAACGACCGTCGTCGTCACGAGGTCCGATGGTGTCGTCGAGAACGACGGAAGGATGGACGGTTGTTGAAGATTATAAAATTAGATGAAATGAATCATGCAGGGCACCAATGAAGCCAAGAGGAGGACTGAAACAGTTTCGACAGGAGATGAGTCACAGTTTCATGGGCATGTGATGTCTAAAGATGAAAATCTAATAATTAATTATCTGAATATCGATGAATGAATGCATTTAATCAGCCCGTTCATATTAACTCGAATTGAATTGATTAGATTTTAACAGTTAATTAATCCATCGATTGGTAGTTTAGACTCAGTTTTTGAAGGTGGTCGATCGGCCGAACGAGGTTTTTTCAAACGGATTGTAATTTTCTAGATTGTGATCGTGAATACCGTCGTCTAGGTCGCGCAATGAATCAATTTGATAAAGGGTTTTCCGTGCATCTAAAACAGTCGGTTTAATATTCGGGCGACGTCAATAGATTTTTTGAACGATCCACGGAGCTTTCGTCATGCCGGCGATCGCGAAGACGGCCGCGTTCGCTCGGCAGACGTGATCGGACCGGAAAGCGTTGCATTGCCTTGTCCACTGGAGCGTCATTCTTCTCCAAACCGAATGACATTCGACTTGCTACCGAATTGAATTGGGTGCAGTTCGCGAACTCCGAGCGAAGTCAAAGATGCCGCTTTTCATTTTTCTTCTACGACGAGTTGAGTCCCGGTGCATGACGAGGGGTAAAAAAAATGTCGGACATGTTTTCTCTGGATCCTCGTCGGTTTCGATGGAAAGAACGAGTCGGCGATGAGTGCACTGCACAGGTTTGCACACTCCGATGCCAGTAATGCGTCCATGGCTTTGTCTTATTCAACAGATCGATGTAGCATTCCGGACTCTCCACTTTCCTCGTGTTCTCTCCTCCTCCTCTTTCCCCTTTCTCCTCCTCTTCCTTTCGGGACGGAGCATCGAGTTCTGTCTTCATCTTTGATCGGTTTATCCTCCCCCCCTCCATCTCCTTCCTTCCTTTCTTCCTTCCTTCCTTCCACATGAAGGGACAGGAGTTTGGAAATAAATTGCAGAGAGCCTTTCCAAGCGTGCTGTCCTTTATGGTCCCCCTTTGAAACCCTGATGGAGGAGGCTGCCAGCAGCTTGGAAAGGCCGGCAAGGATGCGATTGATCGTGCAGAGGATGGTGAGAAGAATTTCCCGAAAGTTCGGGCTTGACGGAAAAATCAATCAGCTGACCGGGGCAAGCACTGCTGAGCCGTCCGGTTGATTCTTTGTTTCAATCGATCATTTTGGCTTCCATGTGTTTAACTCCTCGTGTCAACTGAGCGATCATATCAATCAAATGACCTTGTTGCTATTTTTGGGACGCCTAGCCTGGTAGTCAAGGTGGAGGTCCACTGAAGGATTGTTATGACTTGAGCTTGATTGATGGACAGTGTTGTTGTTGTTGTTCTTGTTGTTCTTGTTGTTGGTGCATACAGTTGAAAGTCCTCTGCTGAAGTTAGCCATTTGTAACTTCTCCTTGGCTGTGGCTATCCATTCAGTTTTGGAGCAAAATTGTGCATCCTCCGATTTCCTTCCTTCTCTTATGGGATTACATCCATCATGCCTGATCTAATTAAGATGACTTGCTTTCCAGCGATTGGACATAGCAGCAGCAGAAGCAGACGGCTTCAGTTCCAAAAGATCCACTTTCCTTTTCCTTGGTTTTCCAACAAAACTTTGGCTGTAGGTTGATGCCTCATACATGAAGTAACTCATGATTCACTCCAATGACAAGTTATTGCAATTTCTCTTCCTGAGTAATTACAATGCAAATATGTTAATTAAATGTTAATTAATATGTAAATATTAACTCTTCTAAGGTTCGAGATGTATCTGTTTATTGTTTGAATTGTTTCTCACAATAATTGCTTCCTTTCCTCATTTTGAAATTTGCTTTCCATTTCCAGCTGGACAACGCTGACGAGCAGGCGGCTCAGGTCAGGAGGGAGTTGGATTGCAGACTCCATGCGGCAGAGGAATTGGCCAAGGTACCCTGCACGTTTGTCTTTGCTTTTTCCATGTTTTTGTTTCTTTTTTATTCTTTCATTTCATTCCGTTGGGATTGGCGAACGAAACACAATGTGGGGTAAATTAGTATATACGACTAAGAAGCAGTGATGAATGCGATGCTCTGAAAAGTGTGGCCTACAGACGACCAGAAAAACAAACAATGGGAATTGAATAGACAACATTTGTATGATTTTTGGATCGATCAATTGAATGAGTCATTGTTTACAACTCGACATGACATCATCGACATCATCATCAACATCATCACATTGATCACGAACCTGTCGAGGTTAAAGGAATGCATTCCTTTTGAATGCAGTCACGATGATGCCAAAGAAATGTCTATTGTTAGAAAACCATGACATCATAATGACATGGTAACATTACTGGCAATAACAACGTAATGTTCACGAGGAGTATCTGCAGAGAGATTGGCCGGCGCATTGTACATTGTGCGCACGAGTCCCATGGTTGCAATTAATTTTTCCAGCTATCTCCAAACCATGGCGTGAATTAACGGCACAGCATTTCCACTAAGGAAACGTATGGCGGGGGGCCATGAATAAAGAACATTGGAAGATCGTGGAAAACCCTCTTTAAAAACTCCTTTAACTGATTTGAAGAGACATCGCTAGCCATAGTAGAGGGCGCTTGCTGCCCACAGCAATGTATTTATTCGTCTGAGTTCCGCACATCCGTGGACCATACGTCCAAAACCTTCGAAAACCCTTTTCCATTTGCCATCCAAGCCACAAAAAAAAAGGGGAAGACCTTTTCGAGACGTGCAGGAAAATAAATCAGGCCCGATATGATTGACTTCATTGTCCCTTGATTGCTCTTTTCCTGCTCAATTTAATGATGGAGTGCTTAAGCCAGATTTTTTTCTTTTTTATCTTTTCCGCCTCGCAGGTCGGATGCGTCTGCTCGAAACATGTCGTGTTTTTCGTGATGGGACTCCCCTTTTTTCGTTTTTATTTTTATTTTTATTTTTTTGGTTCTCGGCCAAGTAAGTTTTATCGCTTCTCCCTCCAGATGCATTTTATAGCCGGTGGATCGATGGCCCTAATTTTGGACAGCATATTGGGGGTCTCGGTCGATGCAATAACCGGCCGTCTCATTGTGACTTTGCGCCGTCCGTCCGAATAAATCCAGCCTCGAGTTTGTTTAGCGTAGAAGTTTTTTTTTTTTTACAGAGAATTGATCCATTCCTGGCCTCATTTTATTGTTATTTCAAAATTTGTTGTTTTTGGTCTGGCATTAGCTTGTCTCGATTGTTTATTTAACTTGTCCTCCATCAACAATCCAACCATCCTCCATCAACAATACAACAATTGACGTGCTCTTTTTTTGTCGTCATTCGATTCAGAGGAGAAGGGCACTCCCAAGGTTCGTTGTCAAGGAGATGGACACCATGTACGTGGAGGAGTTGCGTGCTTCTGTGGCCCTGCTGATGGCCAACTTGGAGAGCGTTCCGGTCACCAAGGGAACGACGGACTCCAAATACTCCCTGAACAAATTCAAAAGATATAACAAGTGAGTCAAGAGTCTCTTACGACTGAAAAGTTATAAATAAACAAAATAATCATGAATTCGTTCCATAAGTTCTGGAGATGATGCATGTCTGTGACAGTTTGGCAAAATGGTAAATGTCGCTTATCCACAGTTGTTCTCCGATACTAGCATTGGTCGCCTTCCGAGCATCGGCTGCCGGGCAAAACAAAAACAAAGCATCCTCTCTCTTTTTTTTTTATCTCTAACTTTCTTCTTATCAACTTCAACTTATCTTCATTCCAATTACTGCTGGTGGAATGAATGAAGGAACGAACGAGTGAGTGAGTGAGTGAGTGAGTGAGTGAGTGAGTGAGTGAGTGAATGAATGAATGAATGAATGAGTGAATGAATGAATGAGTGAATTTCGATGGTTTGAAAACAACAGAAAAAAGAAAGTAGGTTGTAAATAAAGAATCCTTTTCTAACATGTTTTGCATTTTG
>MPNW01000047.1:144062-276562 GCA_011800805.1 Hirudo medicinalis
GCGTAAAAGCATTCGCGGGACTTTCGAAAATTATGGGCTTCTCGAATGATCCTCTCCCATCAGAATTTTGTTTTCCAAACTAGCCGAACGACGCTTCCAAACAGATATTTACGAGAGGAACTCAAAATCGCATATTATGTTTTCATTTTTATACATATATTTATTAAACCAAAAAATCCAGAATTAGATGGTGAGTCTGAATTTATCAACTGATTTCGCTCGTTCTCCCATCCAGGACCAGCACTCCGGGCGTCACAAAGGTCGACGTGTCCGAGGACAACGAACCGGCCCTGTCGAAGATGGATCTCGTTCTGACTTTTGCCATGGAGGTGAGCAATCATATTTTTTTGTGCAATCGTCTTCAAACGGCTGACGGTTTTGTCGTAGTCTGAATAATTAATGGGAGTTGTCCTGAAACGAGCGACGACGGTTTTTGTAAGTTGGCTGCCAGTTGATTTTGGTCATCAAAAATTTATGGCGTCGATGGCTATGTAAATCCTAAAACTCGAGGATCATCATCATGGAATTTTATTTTCTCGATCGGTGAATTTGCAACGTGACTAACGCTCCGCAATCTGACCCAGGTCGTCGTCATGGAAGTGAAGGGCCTCAAGTCCCTGCCCCCGAACAAGATCGTCTACTGCACCATGGAGGTGGACGGAGCAGACAAGTTGCAGACGGATCAGGCCGAAGCTTCCAGACCCTGGTGGGCAGTTTCAGATCTTTATTAGCTCCTAATAATCAGCAATTTGACACCTTTCAGGTGGTGATTTAATGCTCCAATTTTCTGTCGACCGGCACTTTCTAATGCGCTTAAATTATGCATCCTCCCATTTTGTAAACAGGGAGGCTGCGGGGGATGATTTTCTTGTGTTTTTTTTTTAAAGCATTATTTTTGTCGACGATTTTTAATTCCTTTTCGTTCCATCCCTTGCGGACGAGAGTCTCGTCCGGGCAATCGTAAGATGGCAATCTTGTCGATGTTCTCTCTTCGCTCGATCAATCGCTCGACGACCGTCTAGGAGCAATCACGACGCATCAGACAACCTCGGACTGTGATTTCACCTTTAATTGAACTCTGGCTTTTCCAGCCAAAAAACCATCTCCGTCCGAGGCCATTTTCGGCCCACGGTAAATCCTCCATCTCCCATTAGCTGGGATCAAAAGGCGCAATATTTTAGGCTCGCTTCATGTGTCTCTGCCCGACAAATTTTTTACGTGCAGAAATAGCTTCTCCATCCATCCATCAACCATTCATGCCTTACTCGATCGCCATCTTTTGATAATTTTTTTTGAGCATCTTTGAAAAAAGGAAAATTTAAACAAACAGTCTTCCTACAAGTTCGTCAAGTCAAATGAGAACTCCGAACGAAATTCACCCTCGAGTGCAGTTTGCTCCACGGACGATGGACTTGCCGTACTTTTCCAGTTGCTTTTGCCTTTTTTTTTTCGAAATCACATGCTATTATGTGTCATATAATATTTATTATTATTAGAGATTATGCATTAAATGATTTTAATAAACTCAATAAATAAATCAATCGATCGATCGATCGAGTAAACATCATCATCATCATCATCATCATCATCATCATCATCGTCATCGTCACCATCTCTCAGTCACATCCAAGTCTTCGTTCGAAGCAGACGACAACTTTACAGAATCGTCTTAGTTCTCGATGCACTCAGGCCACTCCACCTGCCTCTGGAGACATGTGTTGAAAAAAAAAAATAAATCCATTCACTAAAAAAAGAAAAAAAAAATTTAATTTTTCCAGCTGGGACACCCAGGGAGATTTTACAACCAACTACCCCCTCCCCATGGTGAAAGTGAAACTCTTCACAGAAAGCTCCGGACTTCTGAGTCTTGAGGACAAGGAGCTCGGAAGGGTGAGCAGTCTGTGTGAAGATAATTATTTAGTCAATTAAACGGTATTAATTAATATTATAATATAATAATAATAGTATTTTATTTATTATTGATTATTTAGTTAATTAAACGGTATTAATTAAGATTATTAATTACTATTGTTATTATTATATTATAAAATTAATTATTATTGATTATTTAGTTAATTAAACGGTATTAATTTATATTATTAATTATTATTATATTATAATATTAATTATTACTAATTATTTAGTCAATTAAACGGTATTAATTTATATTATTAATTATTATTATATTATAATATTAATTATTACTAATTATTTAGTTAATTAAACGGTATTAATTCTCCTGCAATCGTGAAAACATTGTTCTTTTAAACCAACTCCACCAGTAAAACTCATTCTTTATCAATTATTTTATCAAATCATTACAATTCATTTTATCGTTTGCGTCCTTCGTACGCAGCCAGTCACGTGCCCTCGAAGAACTGGGCTATTTAGGACGTTCTCCCGCGACAGGACTCGAACCCGAGCTGCCGTCGCGAGAGGCGAAGTCTCAAACATTAGACCTTATTATTATTATTGTCGTCGTCGTTGTTGTTGTTGTTGTTGTTGTTATTATTGCCATCATCATCATCATCATCATCATCATCATCAGATTTAATTAATTGAAAACTGAAATAAATCGACAGGAGTAGGAAATTCGACGGCAGGATATTAAACTCCGGCCATGGAACTCCACATGGCGTTAATTCGTCCGGTCGTTGTGCTTCACTTTTAGCCTTTATCGGTCTCATTTGAAGGCCATTTTTTGGTCGTTTCCCACTCATTTGCAGCATCCGTTGCTTTCCGGCCGAGGGTCGCTCCATTTATACCTCACCGAGATGAAAGCCCATGGGTGGAGATGCAAAAGGCCCCTGCACTCCTTTGTCGTCTGCTCCTTCGCTCCCTCGTTCTGCTCGTTCTGCTATTTTGAATTCAGTTTTTTTCGGAGAGGACCATTAGCTAACTTTTCTTCTCAAATGTCTAATTATAAACCAAACTGAATTCGCCTCGTGGTTTTTTGGAGTAGTTGTTTTTGGCCGCTTTTTTGTAAACTATTTTGAATCGGAGAGGTTTTATCTTTGTTTTTCGTTTTTTTTGGTTTTTGGCCGTACCCATCCGACTCAGTAGCCCGTGCTGTCCCGGTTAGGGCGAAAATTATGAAACTTTGACAGGCTGCCTTAAATCTGGGGTTTGGCGACCCACGTCTCGAGCAGACGAGGAGCGTGCGCTTTTCTCCGATGTCCGCCATTTTCCTGGGAATTTTATATCCAATAATTCGTGAGGTTCCATAACTTTAGATCTTGCGAGTCTTGATCTTTCCCTTTCTCTCTGATGCTCGTTATCTCTCTTTTAACTCTTTCCTTTGTTTCATGCCCTTTTTCTGCGTTGCCCCCTTCATGCTGACCCTCCCTCATGCTGACCCTCCTCGTGCTGACCCCCCTCGTGCTGACCCCCCAGGCCAGCTCGTAAATTCGTTGGTCGCGTGGAAATAATAAGAGTTTGTTTGGACAGAGGCCACCTTTTTAACACTTTTTTTTTTGGCCCTTTGTTGCCGAAATTAGTTTTGCTCGGGATGCGATAGCAAACGTGCGGCCATCGTTGTTCTATAATTATTCTAGAAAGGAAAAAAGAGCGTGCTCCCCAAAAAGCATGCCCCCTGTGTTCGAAAATCATCCATCCATCGAATGCAACAATCAAATATGGATGGCTAGAAATACAATTAATTTAGAAAAGACTGGGGATGCATTTATTTTGAGCATCAACTGATTGTTTTTCTGCATCGCTGTTTTTCTGTGCCTTCTTCTCTCTTGCCAGCCTTGCAGAGGTTGCAACATTGAAGCCGGTGTCGTGACTGTCACCTCGTCTTTATCATCTTCGTCCTCGGCAAGAACCCACAGCGACGACATCGTCGTCGGCGATCGAACACGAGAATGCTGGCGTCCTTGTTGCATTCTTGTACTTTGCAATTACCTGTAATATTGTTGTTAAAATCGGTATCCGAATAATAAGGCACGACGTAGTAAAATGTCATGATAATAATAATAATAATATGGGTTACAAGGCACATAAATTATGCCGGACGAAAGGAATAATATTTGGCAAGAAAGGAGATCATCTCCATCTTTATCTTTCTTTTTTTCTTCTTCTTCTTCCACCTTTTCTTCCATCACGGATACCTCCTGGAGAAACCTCCCTCAGAATCGTATCGTGCAACGAGCCAGTAAAGGAGAAGTGCTCTGAAGAGGACGACGACGACGACGATGATGAAGATGATGGAGTTGTTCAGCTGAAGAAAGACAATGATACCACCGGACTGTGATGATGATGATGATGTCGATGATGATGATGATGATGACGAGGACGACGACGATGATGAAGATGATGGAGTTGTTCAGCTGAAGAAAGACAATGATACCACCGAACTGTGATGATGATGATGATGATGTCGATGATGACGATGACGATGATGACGATGACGATGACGATGACGACGACGACGATGACGATGATGAATATGATGTTAAAACAAAGCTGGACTGAGATGAGGGGGCCTGCTTGAGGATGATTATGATTATGATTACGATGGTCGTGGAGATTGATGAGGATGAAGATGAAGGAAATGAAGACGCTAATGATTGTGACGACGACGACGACGATGATGACGATGACGGCCGTAACGAGATGATAAAGCATGAAAGTGACTCACATCAAACATAAGTCTTTCTCTCGAGAGAGTCGAGCATCGAGCAGTCCAGACGGTCCAGATGATGATTATGATTCTCAAGACGGCGATGATGATTGTGATTTTCAAGACGACGATGTCGCAAGCGGGATATTTTCTGAATTATTCAAGCGAAGCGGGACGAAGCTTAATGCCCTCAAGAGCGTCAAATGCACGTGTCTCAACCTGGAGAGTGTAAAAACAGGTCAAAGTCAAAAAAAAAAAAATACATGACGACAAGGCATTGGTCAAGCGAATCTAGGTCGAAATTTAAGGGACCACTGTAATAGGTGGACGGCGAAAATAGATCCGCCCATCCCAGCTGGAGGGGAAATCTGAGGGCAAAAAAGACCCTCTTCCATCCATTCCATCTGCTCTGCTGGTGTGAGCACATCTCTGAGCTTGTGTGAATGTGACCGAATATGACCTTAGGTGTGTCATATTTGGATGAACATCCTATGCCCTTACCAGGTACAGGAGGCTCTGCAGAGCTTGGAAAGTGAAAGTGAGAGAAGCTTGTTTGACTCGAGATGGAAAACTTCTACAGTGAGCTCGGGATTGAGATGTACTTTTGCCAGTTGACAAATCTTCATTCTCAGGAAAAGGTGGCATTTTCTTGTCACAATAATGTCATTGTTGTCACAGGATTGATCACCATTATCATATTAGGCATCCTGAAATATCCCTGGCACCACCATCTCTGTCTCCAACCCAGCAGCATATGCACCAGTACTCCCCTGTCTTCACACATGCGGCCATTCTGATTTTTTGGACCAGCCTGGAGGGCAAGAGTCGATGTAATTTCCTTGTTTTCGCTTTTTCGAGACGACCCCTTCGCATCTCTCCGCTCATTCTTTGCTTCTCCCTCATCGGTTCTCTTGGCCTTCTTGGGTTTCCTGCTTCATTTGTTTTGTGCTTGGGATTGTTTTTTTTTTCACTTGCTTGGGTCAAGAGGAGAGGGGAGATCAGAAGATGAGTGGTGTTGTTGGTGATAATGATGACGACGATGGTGCTGATAATGATGACATTCATGGTGATTATGATGGAGACAAAGAGGCCCTCAATAATAAATAATGCCTTAATGGTGATGACCATGCAAACAGTCCAAAAATAGTCAGTTATATATATATTATGTATATTATGTACTATATTATACACTATATATATTATAGTATATATATATGCTTCCTCTTTTCAGGTCATAATCACTCCGACAGCCACCAGCCCCAAAACGCCCGAGTGGTATCAGCTGACGACCACCAAGAACTGCCCGGATAAAAACTTAAAGATCAAGATCGCCATCAGAATCGACAAGCCACAGAATCTCAAACACTGCGGGTTGGCTGTGGACGAACGAATGAATGAATGAATGGATGAATGGGGAGTGAATTAATGAATTGCTGGATAGACAGAAGAGTGAATGGATGGATGGACGATAGGTGAATGAAAGCCTGCATGTATGAGTTAACAAATGAATGAATGAATGAGCGAACGAACAAATGAACGAATGATTTATTTGTTCATCAAGTATTTCAGAATACGGATTCTCCCAGGGGAGTTGATGTTGTCGATTGGTCTGCACGCAAACAAACGCGCTGAAGAAGAGAAGAGAGAAAAAAAAAAGAAAAATGTTAGAATCGAACGAAGACAAAAAAATCAGAGGGAAATCAAACTTAAGCCGGGAAAAAAAAGTCAAAACAAGGGAGGAAGTCAAAAGGACTAAAAATAAACAAACGTCTGCCGAAGGTCAAGATTGGGTCGAAAGGAAGGGATAAAGTGGAATGTTTGGATGGCGTGCAGGTTGCCCGAACGGGTTGCGTTCCTGCATGCGGCGGTACTGGCAACAGTCGCAACGTGTCGTGTTCGAAACCTAGCCGCACTGCTGCAAGTGCCCTCGGGAAGGAGCGCTATATAAATGGTCGACAAGAAGTGCCTCTGATGACATAAGTACGGTGCTATATAAATGAACTACAATTACATTTACATTTAAGGGGACTAAATGTTTACCCTTTTAGATAGGTGGGTGGATGGATCTGTTGATGGATGAGTGGATGGATCTGTTGATGGATGAGTGGACGGATCTGTTGATGGATGAGTGGACGGATCTGTTGATGGATGAGTGGACGGATCTGTTGATGGATGAGTGGATGGATCTGTTGATGGATGAGTGGATGGATCTATTGATGGATGAGTGGATGGATCTATTGATGGATGAGTGGATGGATCTATTGATGGATGAGTGGACGGATCTATTGATGGATGGATGGATGATGAACGAGCAATCATTGTGCTTTCCTTGCCTCAGCTACCTGTACGCACAAGGGAAGAATATCTGGAAGAGGTGGAAGAAGAGGTACTACGTGCTCGTACAGGTGGGTGGAATTGTCATCGATGTCATTTGAAATGCATGCAATATTATTATTATTACAATTACGTTGTTAATTATGCTATTTAGTTATTTATTTTTACAATAAATTTTAACCTTTTTCATAATTTTTGTTACCACAAACTACTATTGTTATAGTTACGATTAGTGATATTTATCTTTTTCCTTTTCTTTGATTATAAACACTTATAACCTCGACAAATGTACTCTCCCTCGTACAGGTGTCCCAGTACACCTTTGCGATGTGCAGCTACCACGAGAGGAAACCGGATCCAGTGGAAATCCAACAACTGGATGGATTCACTGTGGACTACTGCGAACAATTGGAAGGTCAGGATTGGTTAAGTAATAACTGACTAATTAGTAGTTATGGTTAAGTAATAAACTTGTAGTGCTCTTGAAGTTCAGCTGGAACTTACTCAATGCTAATGAAACTCGCTCTCAATCAATCAATCAATCAATCATTTAATTAACCAATCACTCAAGCAATTGGTGCTGGTCAACTAATAATAAATCTATAATATAAAAGCAGAAAATACATCTGTATGTCTGTCTGTCTGTTCCAAGAACTCTTCCCAAACGGTGAACGGTAGCGACTTGAAATTTGCACACGTCATTATTCTCTGTGCCACTCTTAGGTCAACTGAGCTATTTTCAACCTTCAAGTTTTTCCAACCTTCACCTTTTCCTAAATCGCACACCAGCTTTGGACGGACTCGAGAGCTGCTGGAAGCAAGAAGCATTGTGCTCCGGCACGGACTAATATTTGAGACTTCGCCTCTCATGATGGCAGCTCGGGTTCGAGTCCTGTTGCGGGAGAACGGTCTTGATCGTCCAGTTCTTTGAAGACGAGCATGTTTATAAGTAGTGTGTGACTGACAAAGCCGGTTTAAAAAAGCTAATACATTATAAATGGCTGGCTTTCTCCTACTTTTGTTTCACTTTGACCCTCTCGTCGCCTTTTCCAGGCGTGGAGGGTGGTAGGTTCTTCTTCAACATCGTGCGCGAGGGAGACCATACGACCTTCGCCACCGACGATGAAGCCGAGAGGTCGCTCTGGGTTCAGGCCATCTACAGGGCTACGGGGCAGTCGCACAAGCCGGTCGCTCCCTCCAATCAGCCATCAAAGAGTACCAACGTTCAGCTGTCTAAAGTTCAAGGAGGTGATGGCCGATGATGATGATGGCGATGACTGTCTTTGTTGCTGTTGCATCATTCACAACTGTTATCGCATTGTCGCATTGTCATTCATTCATCCGCTCGATCATACCCATCACACCTATCTCCATCCATCCATCCGTGATTAGGTTCGCACGATCGTCCGTGCATCCGTGCTGCCATTTATCAACTCGAACATCATAATTACAATTATTATTATTATTATTCTCGACATCGTCGTTATCATCACCATCATCGTCATCATCATCATCACCACCGCCAACATCACCATCATCATCATTGTCATCATCATCACCACCGCCAACATCACCATCATCATCATCGTCATCATCATCATCATCACCACAGTCACCACCGCCATCATCATCATCATCATCATCGTCGTCGTCGTCGTCGTCGTCGTCATCGTCATCGTCGTCATTGCACTGAAGACGCGGACAAGGCTCGAAAGCACGGACTGGACGAATTCGTGACCTCGGTCCCCGGGAACTTCGACCACCACGACCTCTTCCAGGTGCTCCAGAGACTCACACTCGAACATCGCCTCAACGATCAGTTCACCTCTCTGGTAGGATGATGATGATGGTGATGGTGGTGGTGATGGTAGTAGTGACGACGACGATGATGGTGATGATGATGACGAGACGACGACGACGACGATGATGATGATGATGATGATGTTGGCGGTGATGACGATGATGACGACGATGACGACGACGACGATGATGATGTTGATGATGATGATGATGTTGGCGGTGATGATGATGATGATGATGACGATGACGATGACGATGATGGTGGTGGTCATGGCAATGTAATGGTTTTTATAATGATGGCTCAACATTGGGAACTAACGTATGCCAGACATGTCTCGGACTTGGGAGATGACGTGTGATTGATGGATGGACAGATGAATGGGCAAATGGAGAGATGGATGGATGGACAAATGGATAAAAGGACAGGTGGGTGCATGGATTAATGTGTAGATAAATGCGTGGCCTAATCTATTCAGTCCAAAAAAGCAAAATGACACGGATGAACGTTCCATTTGAATTTCCAGGGATGGTTCAGCCCGGGTCAGATATTTGTCCTCGACGAGTATTGCGCCCGCTACGGAGTGAGGGGCTGCAAGAGGCACCTGTCCTACTTGACGGAGCTGTTGGACCACTCCCAACAGGGGATCATGATTGACTCCACCCTCATGCACTACAGTTTTGCTTTCTGTGCATCCCATGTCCATGGCAACAGGTGATGATGATGACGATGATGATGATGATGATTGGGGTGGTGGTGATGATGATGATGATGTTTCATGACACATTAGGATGTCGGAATTTCCATGGTTTGAACGATGGCTTCTTTTTAAATTTGAAGAATTTTTGAGAACAAAATTAATTTGGTTATGTTTCAAACTAATGTTAAACTATCCGGCGATGTTGTCGTCATGGTTTGTGTTGAACTTTTAGACTCGTTGTTATTATATTATATTATATTATATTATATTATATTATATTATATCACATCACATCACATCACATCACATCACATCACATCACATCACATCACATCACATCACATTACATTATATTATATTATATTCCATCTTTAAAGGTTTGAATTAGCTATGGGTAGATACTTCCGTAGCTGCACTTTGCCTTACTGGGATAACAGATTGTTGGCAAGGTCGGGACCAAACCCAAGACATTCAGTCCTTTTTACTCCCGAGTTGTTCGGAGAAGCCTACGGTGAAGTTAGGAGCGGATTCGCAGCAGGTTTTAAGACCATCAATTCTACCTCTTGCCAGGAAATTTCTAAGATTCTCACTCGAGCAGTGCCAAGTCGTGTTGAAGGACTGTTTGAAGATATCTTTGCTTCCTATGTTTCATCAGCCAAGCATTACAAAGAGTTATGCTCGCCATGGAATGAGACATTCGAGATGATTCATGGAGATGTCCATATGTTCATAGGACAACTGATGGCTTATCTGTCATGCGCACCCAGTGACCCTCTCTTTTTTCTCCACCATTGCTTCGTTGACTACATGTATGAGAAACATTTTAGATCCTCTTTCAAGGAAAAATTTCCAGAGATTAACTTGACTTATCCAGAAATTTTTGAGAGAGATGATTTGGAAGACATTTATGCTGGCGATGCTATCATGATGCCTTTTGGTATCTTGCATGAAGACATGCTTGCTGACGACAATTTCGTTCCTTCGTATTCCAAATCTCCTGGTGATGTGGAGTGTTTGAAGGATGAAGATTGCTGTGCCAATAAAAACACCGAATACATCTGGTGTCACACGACAACCAGACGTTGCATCGCCAAAATCCAAGAGAAAGGAAAGGTTTTACCCGGCTTTCCAAACAAGGCCTGCTACTGCAAGTCACCAAAGAATCCTGTTATTGAATGGGGTTTCTGCAAGTGCTTATGAAAGACTTAACTCAAATAATTAATAACTATTAAATAACTACAATAACTCCGAATCAACAGAAACATTTTGGCATCGATGTTTAAAGCGATAGTTATTTGTCAATTATAATATTATTTATATTATTAAATCTGATCACTTTTAACAGAATTAATTACCACAAAACGGCAATGCCGATTGATGCGAAAATCTCAAGCTATCAATAGAACACGAAAACTCTGAATGCTTTGTTATCCAGAATTTATGTTGACTTTTTGTTCGATGTTAATATTATTTTAACATAATTATTTTCTTACTAATTATTTCTCTAAAACTAAAATTAAAACTAAAATTTTTAAAACGGAGACTTATGAATCGCACGGTATATTTAAATATCAAGTGTCTCTGAATTTAAAAATAGATTAACTATTAATAAATTAATAGTTATAAATTATTCATTTTGGAAAACCATCAACTCACTATAGCAGGAAATTCCTGTTCAGGATTGGCTATTCGACTTTGTAGTGTAAAGACGTGCAGTCGTTTCAAAAAATTTCAATCGATTAAGGCCATTTCATTTCATCTACAATCATTTCTTGACAAAGGTCAAAGGTAGATGTTCAAAAGTTCAAGTAATACGTTACGATTATGTGAAGTTGAGCTCAGAGGGTTGCGTTCCTCATGCGTCGTGTTCGCAACCTAGCCTGAATCGCAAGGGAGCCTCCTTGGGAAAATATAGGCGATTATAGTGCTTTCACATCCGATTTGGATACATAAGGCACTCAGAAGATCGGCTAAATACAAATGCAAAATATGATGCTTAAAGAATGATTTATAATGCTTAAAGAGCATCATAGATACTTAAAGTAAAGTGCTGCCAATGATGACCAAGCAACAATGCTGGTAATGGAACGTATGTTGAGGCTTCCAAATGTAATAAATTCGTTAGTTGCCTCGTTAGTATTGCTGTCAGATGAAGCTCTGGAATCCATAGCCTCATCATTACGACATCTTGGGTGACGCCCAGGAAATACAATGGGCATTGACAGATGAAAAGCAGAAGTCAGCAGCCAGAGATGAAGCCGGATCAACACTTTTCTCAACTCTCTTTTGATGAACATCCGACCCAGATTGTAAGAGTACAGTTCAGTGGACGTGTAAACCGGCATAATTGGATGCTTGTGATGTTGGACCGAGAGGACAAAAGAGAGTGAAAATTTAAGAAATAAGCGATGACACTTTTCTGATATGATGATGAAACAACGACGGTTATCAGCCAGATTAAGATTATGAATGGATATGAGTGTGCGTCCTTGTGATGATGAAAGAACTCAGTTGCCGCATTTGATGGTCAATGTGAGTCACAATTGTCCACCAAGACTCAGAATGTAAAGAGAGATATGTTATCGAAACTTTGCATCAGAGGTGACTGTTTACCTGAGCTATACCTCGGTCCACAACCACGTCGAAAAAAGTTATGAAAAAGGAACGTAATAGCGTTACATAAAGGTAGCAAATTTCGACTAAAAAATTATAGTTCGACAGCCCAATGTAAAACAAATCTAACGATACTAAAAGTAATTAGATAAATCCAGTCAGCACCCAGAAAAATCACAAACGAAAGCCAAACGTCCAACACGCCTAACGACGCACATCTTAGTCACTCATCTAGTCATGCAAAAGATTTTACGTAAATGGAGATAATTTTTCAACGTTAAAGTGAGGGAAGTAGAATAAGAAGAAAGAAGTGCTTTGGGAAGCCAGTGAACTTAATGACATTGGAGTGTCTCAATGTTTTTTTCTGAGCTGTTTCAGTCTCTAATGCCAAAATGGTTTATGGGGCTTTACCACATGAAATGGAATTCCTTATTTATACATGCAATGTCATCTGAGCAAATCATAAAATAAGCGCAGGTAGTAATTACATCAAATTACAGCAAATTAACTGCTAATCAAGCACTCTCGTTCTGTTAGAACAACAACTGTGCAACAGAACTATTCTTTGGAATATTTGCTCATCCTTTACTGATTTGTAGTCCACTTAGATTCCATTTTAAGGAGCATCAAACTGAAGAATCATTTTTATTGCAGTTGGTGAGATGTGACGGCCAATTGAAAGTGATGTTCCAGCTTTCCGCTGCTCCACTGCGCATTGATTTCCTCCGCTGTCAGGTTTAGTTTGGTCAGAAAATGCGAAATCTGCGACGGTCGAGCAAGCTGTGAAGAATATGTATATCGTTTTCCCTCCAAATTATATTGCGGCTAAATACAAATAATCAGAAAATAATTTTAATTAAGTTTCTAATTTCTTAGCTGAGCGATACTGAATCATATTTTCATGGTGAGACTTTATCTTTTGAACATTAATTCTGGAATCCTGCAATGCTTCATTCCATTTCTGTGAAATATCATAGACATGATTTATGAGTTTCTGATCAATTTATATGCATCTTCAACATTTTCAACGAAAGTAAATATGACTTAAAATGTAAATAACTAAACGTTATTCTAGTCGAAACTTTGATATCAGTAACATAACAATTATTTACAGTGGTTAAGAAGACCGATATCTGCGTAATAACCACTCATGAAACTGTTACCCGGGAAGGTTCGTCAGGCATCAAACTTACAACTATAATTTATTCGTAACTTGTTAAGCATGCGACACCAATTCCCGATGTGTGTTAGATATTTTAAGCTTTTGATGCAATACATTTTAAGGGAGTAAATTTAATGGCTAGATTCGAATAAGTTTAGCATCTACTACTCCATATGGAAGAGGGCTCAATTAACCTCAAATAACAACTTTAGGACAAATATTCTGTTCATTGAACCGAATCTTCTCATGGTTTTATACGCTTTTCCAAGGTTTCAAGGTTCCTAATTTTTCTTCTGAATATTCTCCGTTCCTTAATGTTTGAAAAAATGTATACATCAGTTTTGCTTTCGTTGACCAAATTGCTTGATTTATTTATTGAACTTAGATATAATATTTGGTATTAACAACCCGGTAAGTTGGGTGGCTAAGTACTCTGATAATCCAAGTTTATTCTTTCCAAAAATATTACAAATTAAGTTTTGCAAATTACAAATAAGAATAAAATGTTCCATTAAGTCTTAAAATCCATTCATCGTAAAAGGTAATTGTTCCAATATGGAATGATCATTTAAAAAATGCTCTGCGAGATAAAAATATAATTTAAACACTGTTATGGTGCAAATGATTTCTCATTAATTTTTTTGACAATTTGTAAGTGGCAATTTCCTGATCCGAGACATTTTGTGTTTCGTCGCAGCAAAACTTTCAGATTAAAAAATACCAAATACATTTGGAGGATGGGTGTAGGTAATTTTTCTTCGCTTTATGCAAGGACGTCTTTTGGGGAGAGCAAGGCTACAAATTTTTTGCACTTTGTATATAGCCTCAAGAAGTCAACTACAAACTCAAAGCATCAGGAGAGCCTCTCGATCATCGAATACATTTCCGCTAACAATTATGACTTGCAATTCGCTTCCCAGTGAAGTTGTTCATTGTCAAACTCTCAATCGATTCAAAATACTGACTGATGAAATTGAACTCTCCGAATCTCTCGTTTGCAAATCTCATCGCGTACGGTTGTGCCATTTGTCCTCTTAGCTTTCGATGGACTACGTTCCGCTTCTCGCTAGTCTTATTTTTGCCTGTTTTTTATTTTATTTTTCAAATTTGTTTTTATTAATTCTCTGCCCGAGTCAATTACATAAATAATCTAGTTAAATCTAGTTCATAATTATTTTTGAAATTACGCTCAATATCTTCCTAAAGTCATAGTTATGTAATTCCTAGAAAGATGACAACCACTCATCTCTCGAACAATTTCGGTTCTCAAAATGCAACCCCGGAGAGCTACAACGAAGCAATATTTCTTCTCTGCATCTCGTCTGTCGGCTTAATCTCGAACATAGCTGTGGTCATTTGTATCCTTTCAAATCGTCATCTACGTAGAACTGCCAGTGCATTCATCATCCATGGCTGTGTGCTGGACAGTGTTCGTTGCTTCTACTGTGTCCCTTTTGCTGTGAGCCTTCTATGGGATGTTGCACCAGGTTTGTGCGCGGTTTTAGGAGGATCGTATGTGGTCGTTGTGACTGCATCTGGCTTCAACATCGTGGCCATGGTTTGCTGTGAAGCATACGTCTTTGGAGAAAAAAGTCTTCACAATCTGGAAGAGGTTCAACAACACGACAATGGTAGTATCTGCTGCGTGGCTTTCGGCATCCTCATGGTCTATGCCACCAGTCTCATCATACATCTCGGACCGACGATAATTGGTGGAGACTTCAACTACAATGACCTTATCGGCAACTGTGTGTTCGTCTATGGAACTATAAAGAGTTATGTGGCTCAAGCAATGTGGATAATCATCACGACTCTCTCCATGTTTGGCACACTTTACTACCTCTTCTACTTCCATCGACACGTGCAGAACTACGCCAAAAACCAATCCGCCTCTTCCGCTCGAGCTTCCACAGTCGACTTAAGGAACCCGAAGGATGAAAGAATATCAAAGAGGATTCTCCAACAAGCCCTTTCGAGGTGCAGGGTTCTCATAACAATCTCATTAGTCTTCGTTTTCAGCTGGTTTCCACTCTTTGTCCTCACCCTAATAGACCCAAAATTCCAACAACCGAGCAAAATCTACAAGCTCCTCACTTTCATAGCCTGGTCCAACGCTGCAATCAACCCTATGATATTCATACTCTACGATCAAAGTATAGATGCAATCTGGAGGTAAAAGTCTTACATTACATTGGTTCATGTGCATTTCTTATAAATGTATATAGATTTCAGGAGTATTGTTAACATTGTTAAGCAGATACAATGTGGAATTGTGGTAGATGTTTTCTAATGAAGATAGGACCGTAAAGCTTTATGAATGCTTAGTCAAGTTATAGGGCTGAAGTTATATTAGATGTCACACTGAATTCCAGAAGCTAAAAGACAAAGTTTATCAGATAATTATACAGAAATAAGTGGGACTTTTTTTGGGGTCAAGATATTTGCTGCAATTTGTGCTCCCGCATGATCTAAGACGCTGTCCATTTTTTTTTAAGTTGAGGGCCGTGCCAGAAATCGATGTTTGACAAACGTTGTTTTTATATTTATTAGCTTAATAATACATTAATAATCATTTTACAACCAAAACTGTGGTTCAAAATAAAAAGAGAGAAATAAAATGTCCAAACATATTACATTAGCACATATGGTTTTAAATAAAAAGTTTTTCCTTTGGGCAATCATAACCACAACGAGTGTCCACATTAAATTTCTAAAAAGTTCATATGATAATGAAAGTAAAAGAGTTTCCTTCTTGATATATTTCTTATTACCATCTTTTTAATGCTTCATCAAACAAGTCGTTTCATTAGAAATGCAGGCATTCATTTTAACTCATTTATATGGCTTCTGCGTTTCAGCTAAAATCCAGCTCTAAAAGTGTTTCGATAACAACAGTCCACTAAACTAATTTAACACAACCGAGTAAGATTCCAGATTCTTTACAGAGAGGCAACTTTGCTTTGTCCTCATTGTGCAGCTTTGCTCTTCCTTTCGTGACAATGGATGGAGCTAAAATCATTACAAATTTATGGTGCCTCAATAACTTACAAAATACTTGGATTGAAAATTAGTTAGAAATTTGGTTAAAATTAGTTACTTAGAAAGTTGCTTCCTGCGAGCGACGGTAAAAGCAACAGTCGTTACGAGTCGTGTTCGCAACCCAACTTGCAGCGCCACAAACCGCATTTGGGAGACGGTGCTACATAAATGGTCTAAGCGTCCTACGCTTATGGTGCTATATAAATATACCTATTATTATTTTTTTCAAAATCTAGAACTAGAAATCCTAACAAGTACAATAAAAATATTGGCTTATTACTTGATTAATTATTACTTCATAAGCGAAGTCTTTACTTAATAATTTTTTCAGTAAATTGTAAAATTTAGCATAAAATCAGTCTGAGGGCCGTATATCTCCCGCGGTTTGGTAAGCACTTGTTTAGGATGTAACATTTGGGTAGTCAGATTCCCTTGCGAAATCAACAATTCAACAACTCCTTACGGAAGCTCAGCAGAATATACAATCCTTATTATCCAATAAACAGTCATTTTTTTAAATATCAATTGCAGGGTTTGCCCGGTCATGGTGCCTAATAAAGTGCGCGGTTGCAGAATTTCGCGCTCACATCAAGACATTGGAGAAATAAGGACAAATCCAGATAACAGGTGGGAATCCTCTCCTACATTTGTGCGATTATTATCATTTCATCGATGCCTTTAATATCTCTAAATTATTATATTATTATATATATATACATATATATATATGTTTTAGATCAGTCCTTTCATTCTAGACACAGGCAAGAGTATGACAATGAAAATGTCGGTGACTTGCTACGGATGGAAACCATGAAAGCCAACTCTAATGGAATCAACCTGATTTGAAAACTGGTTTTGTTTTAAATTTTACGTTTTTTCTTTCAAATGTTTATGATTTTATCATCCGTACGTAGTTTTTGTGATATCAGGGCAAGAATGTTTACCCAGACCAGGCCTTAAAATTCTCTGTTACAGACTTCATGTAAGCAACCTGCGAAATTATTTCTTTTAAATTCCGAAATCACAAGATGAGCTTTATGTTCTGTTTGCATGCACTGGTGAGATTGCGAACATTTAAACGTTGTTCCAAATCACTGGAAACAGTGCAATTACAATTAGAAATAGTTCTTAAAGCTTAATTGAGCAGATGGGTATTCAGAGTGATGTTGTTACCTACAGACACAGAATTTATAAAAATGTTCAAGGAGTTTAACGACGGGTACGAAAATATGCTTTAATCTGTTTTAATTGACCAAATCGAAAAATTACAAAAACTAAATTATATTAAAAAATCATCCGTTAAATATGTCTCATACTTCAAAGCGTGTTCACAGATAGAGTTATTTAATGATTATATTTTACTGTTCTGATAGATTGAAATTAAATTTTATTGCGATTTTAAACATAAAGTTTGAAAATAAGCAAAAGAGTTTTACAGTGTCATTCATATAATTTTGTAACTAATCAACTCAAAGTTACTGAATAATTTCTAAGATGATTAGCGAATTCGCAATTTTTAAGCAACATTAAAAAATTTACTACATAAAAACTATAGGAGTGCCCATTCTGAATTTTTGAATATGTGGTATTTATAATGTTCTAAATATATGGAAAAAAAACCAATAAATAATTTTCTTAAATATTGAAAATAAAATAGCCTAAGTAGGTTGCCCAAATAGAGCCTTCAAATACCTTTAATTTGATATGTAATATCCTTCTAGGTGCTCTAGAACCAAACTTGCAGCTATTAACCATAGCGAGGTGTTGGCATTTGGTCAAAGTTCATATTTCTGACAACGATCGACCAAAAAAATCTATAATTTTAATTTTTTAACTTACTCATCTAGGTTAACAACTGTGCCCAATTTCAGTAAAATCCAAGGTGGTAGTGTCAGATGCTGTGTTGATTTGACGTGGAATGTCCCTGGCGTGAACACAGTATTAAATATTAATAAACTCCTATCACGGAGCGCACCGACAGGGAATCATCATTGGAATGCCCCGTCATCGAACGTTACTATTGTAGGCCCAAACTCCTTATGTTCTCGGGGGGTGTTGCTTTACATATTGTAGATTCTCTTCTGCAAAGGATCAATGCAAATGTATGTGATGTACCAAAGTATTTTGTGTGCTCGAAGCAAATATAAATGATGCATTAATGCAAGTTGCATAAGGAAAAATGAACTACTTTAAAATGTAGCGAAGCACATGCAGCACACTAAGGTCACGGTCGTATTTATGGGGGGTTACGAGTTCAAGCCCTCCCCGAAATAATTCAAAATAAAAAATTTTACAATTTGTTTTTATTCAAAATTTAAAATACAAAATTTTAAAATTTGTTTTTTTTTCAAAAGAAGTGATCAAGTCTATTAATGGTGAAGACATTGTTTTATCCAGATTAACATCAATGCAAACCATCCGTGACAATACCTCTGCCAAAACTGCTGAAGAAAATTATAAACGGGTAATGTTTTTGACATTTTGGATCATTTGTGCTCACAATTGGAAGGAAGGTTCATTAACCATGCAAATTTGATATCTTCATTACATATGATCTTGCTTCAAAAAAAATTATTTTTAAGAGACAATGTTGAAACCATTTTTATAAAAGAAAATCAAATTAAGAAATATATCTAACAACGTGGAGTATTTTATGATTCACTGTCTGATCTAAGAATTTTAGATTCTGAGTTTTCTGTGTTATAAAAAAAAGTGGGAAAACGAGTAATGAAGAAAACCATCTTCAGCAATTGAATTGTTTTTAGTTTGCAATGCATTTTATCAAAATATTAATACTCTTCTCCCTATCTTAACAACATTAACTTTAGAAAGAATAAAGTCATATATTAGAAACTCTATAAGTGAAATGAGACTGAACGGACTTGCTCTTCTCAGCATTCATAAAGATATCTCGGTAGATCCTCAAGAAATTTTTGATAAATTTGCCTATGTTGGTCGGCGTTGTAGTCTTATATTATAGTGTGACTGTTACATTTATTATTTTGTAGCACAATTTAGACTTTTTTTAAAGTACCTTGTTTGGTATTAAGTATTATTTTCAAATTAGATTCTTGACTGTTTGTAAAGTAAAAACAGTCCTGACTAGGCTGCCGCTACAAGCTTGTAACTCTAACTAACAATGGCACTGAAGCACTCAACAGAGTACTTACAATACTGAAGTAGGCTGTCCTTCAAAAGCTTATCAACAGCCATTATTGAGAAATTTTATCTTTTGTGGAGATCTAGGACATTCTCATCTGCCAGCATGTTAGCCATTTCTTAGACATTTGATCCCCTATTTATTCTCTGAGGTATACAGAAAGCGCCCATTTTTCACCATTGATACGTGCTTGCAAGGAGTGGCCTTTGCTCCACTTATCAGACACTCGTTGAATCGCACATGGTGTCTGGGTGGCATTCAATTCTGTTGCACTACGCTTATTGCTTTTCATTTATTCCATATTACTTTTTGTTTTTAGAACCTCCGCGAAAGAGGCCAAGACTCTGCAAATAATTGACTAATATTTTTAAAGACTATAATGAATAAAAGTACATCCAAAAACTCTTCTAACTTACCTGGCATAGGTGGTAGCCGCGATCAAGGAAACGGCTCGCCCAGGATGGTCCATTACACTTGGGATTAGCTGAAATGATGGAGGTACATATTTGCGATTACCCCAAATGTGGGTAACTCGGGCTTATAATTTGTAAGTGTACTAAGTTAATCAGATTAAGGGACCATTCTCAGAGCACAATGGCTTGAGTTGAAAGACATCATGTTGTGATTGAGTCTGTTTTGAAGTCTGCAATTGGAGAGGTCATTAATTCCTATAATTGGGTGGTGGATATAGATAGGTTACTTTACTTAATGTGAAGCATCCGGATATCAGGAAAAGTCAGTATCTACGCTAAACTCTCCATTATTACAGAGACTTTGTTGGTGAAATCTTTAGTAATAAGCTTTAAGCAGAGGGGGGTAAGAGCTTAAACCTGGTCTTGTCCACCATCTAAGCTTTGAAAAAATCAGCCTCATATTTTTAAGGACCGCTGACGTCAGAAGAGCAACTCGGCTTTTGTTGAAATTACCAAAGGACGTTCAAAATGCATTCCTACATGCCCCAGTCGACTAGGGGGGCTCGGAATCTTTCAATTCCGCAAATGGATTCCGAATATAAGAACTCGTCGCATGTCACAAGTCTTGAAACAGGCTAAAGAGAATTGGGACCAGTTTATGCTGGACGTTTTTTTGAGAGGGAACTACGGCGATGAAAAGTTCCAAAGTGTTGTGGTGAGAGCCAATCAGAGTGGAGCGCGCCAGAAGACAATAGAATGTTGACTATAAAGAGCCTCTGGCTACCGCTTGCACTTTCTCTCTCTCTCGCTTAGTGACCTTGTATATTAACTTGTTGTCAGTTAATAAAGTCGTACGTTTTCTAGTTAGTTCTTCTTCTCGATTTGAGCGATATAACATATATCGAAGAAAATCGCCGACGTGAGGAAGAAAACAAGAAACGCGACGACGTTTTGTTGCAACTGCTTGAAAAGGTGAGTCTTCAATCATCTACACTTCGTCAAGGCGAAGAACTGATCACAGAAATGATCAGCAAGACTCAAACGTTCAGTCACGATCCCGAATGTGGAGGCACTTTTACCAAGTGGATTGAGCGATTTGAAGACGCAGTAGCAACACATGGTTCACGGCTGTCGGAGGAAGAGAGAGCGAGTGTGCTTGTCATGAAGCTCGACACAGAGGTCTACAACCTGTTCAGAGATCACATTCGGCCGCGGACAACGAAAGAGCTGAAGTAAGAAGTCAAGACCATTCTGGAGACATTGTTTGGAGATAAAAGATAGTATCTTCAGACGAAGATATGATGCATTCATAGTAGTACTTGAAGACATGAACTTCAGATTGTATGCCACAATGGTGAACAGGATGTGCGAGCTAGCCCAGGTGGATCTCTTGACAAAAGAGCAGATCAAATGCCTGCTTTTTGTCTCGGAAATGAAGAAGCAAGCACACAGTGATTTTCGAACACGTTTGCTGCAAAAGTTGAAGCTGCAAACAAGCTGCACACTGGAGTTCTTGTGCAACGAATGTGAACACATTCTGAGCCTGCGGAAAGATGCAAATGCCATTGGAGAAGTCCCAAGTGTTGTGCAGGTGATCCGAAGGAACAGCAGAAGAAAGAAGCCTCGACCAGAGTTCCCTAGCAAAGAATTTGGCCGACCTCCAGCTGCAAAGAGATGTTTCATCTGTGACGAGACGACTCACCTGGCAATGAGTTGTCCGAAGAATGCCACCATTTGCGACGCCTTCAACGCCATCTGCTGCCAAGTGGAACAGAAATCAGTTGAAGTAGGGAGTCTGTCAAAAGAGTTGTCAGACAAATACCCTGAGGTCTTCAAGGAGGAACTGGGACGATGCTCCTTGAAGAAGGCAGAATTCAGGATTAAAGAAGAAAGTTTCCCGATCTTCTGTAGGCAGAGGAAGATTCCTTTCACTGTAGAGAAAGCTGTGGACACCGAGCTAGATCGTCTCGTGCAAGCAGGAGTTCTGAAGAAGATAGATTACAGTCATTGGGTTGCACCGATAGTCATCGTGCACAAGAAGAATGGACTAATTATGTTAGAATCTGCGCTGACTTCAAGACTGGCCTGAATGAATTACTGGAGACACACCGACATCCACTGCCGACTCCTGAAGAAATCTTTTCTCACCTGAACCAAGGCGCCCTTTGGAGTCAAGTGCGCACCCGAAATTTTTCAAGAGGCTATGGATAGCATGCTCGCAGGCTGACAAGGTTGTGCAGCGTACCTGGACGACATCATCGTGACTGGTACAACACTGGAGGAGCACAATCGGAATGTCCATGCCCTTTTCAAGAGGATCGCAGAGTGTGGATTTCGTGTCCGAATGGAGAAGTATTCGTTCGCGAAGAAGGAGATCAAGTTTCTGGGGAATCTGATTAGCAAGGATGGACGTCGACCAGACCCAGAGAAAATCCACGCGATCGTTGAAATGCCGCCGCCCAAGGATAAGAAGCAGTTAAAATCCTTCTTGGGCATGATTAGTTTTTATTCTTTTGTTCCAGAGATGCGATCCATGAGGACTTTTGGACGACCTGGAGAAGAAAGACAAATTTCCATGGACTGCTGAGCATCAGGTTGCCTTCAACAAGCTGAAGACGGATCTGCTGGTCACACATTTCAGACCTGAAATGGACATCGTGGTTGCTGCTGATGCATGTGAGTATGGATTAGGTACTGTGATCTCACACCGATTTCCGAAAGGCACGGAAAAGGCCATAGCACATGCAGGGAGAACTCTGACAAAAGCAGAACAGAACTACGGGCAGATTGAAAAAGAAGCGCTTGCATTGGTTTTCGCTGTTAGGAAATTTCATCGATACCTGTATGGACGACGCTACACGCTGTTGACGGATCATAAGCCTCTTCTGTCTATTTTTTGATCAAAGACGGGAGTATCTGCTCATTCAGCAAATCGACTGCAAAGGTGGGAACTTTCACTACTCAGTTATGATTTCAAGATTGATTACAGGAAGTCGAACCACTTTGGACAAGCCGATGCATTAACCCGACTCATCCCTTTCAAGTTGCCTGAACCTGTCATCATCGCAAAGATTGAGAAGGACATCCAAGCACTTCGTAGTGATGCTATTCGCCAATTGCCAGTAACTCAAACGGACATTCGGAAGATGACCGAAAGTGACGAGCTACAGATCATTGTGCAAGCCGTGCAGTCAGGACGTTGGCCAGATTTACGGACTGGATCGTTGATGCATGCCTTCCACAGTCGTGCTTGAGACCTGTCAGTGCATGAAGGCGTACTGTTTCTTGGAATGCGAGCAGTTGTTCCCTTAGCACTACGACATCGCGTTCTGAAAATGCTGCATGAAGGTCACCCAGGATGCACACGGATGAAACTCGTAGCTCGAAGGTACGTTTATTGGCAGGGAATTGACAGGGATATTGAAGAGCAGGTGAAGAATTGCAGTGCTTGTCAGGATGCTGCAAAAATGCCTGCCAGGAATGAACCGTCACCATGGCAAACACCCAATTGTGCATGGGAGAGAATCCACGTCGATTTTGCCGGACCCCTGGAAGGATTGATGTTCCTCATTGCAGTGGATGCTTTCTCCAAGTGGCCTGAAGTAGTTCAGATGTCATCAACGACAGCCACTGGCACAATTAAAGAGTTAACTAGGATTGTTGCTCAGCAAGGATTTCCTAAAGTACTGGTGTCGGACAACGGGACGCAGTTCACATCTCAGGAGTTCCAAAGTTACTGTCAGCAGCATGGTATCCAGCACATCCGTTCACCGCCATATCACCCTCAGAGCAATGGCCAGGCAGAACGTTTTGTGGACTTCTTCAAGAGGACCTTTCAGAAGTTAAGAGGGGAGGGAGCCACATCAGAAGTTTCTGTGGACTTACAGGTCAACACCATGCTTGTCTTCACCAGGTCAAAAGACACCGGCAGAGAACTGCATTGGACGACAGTTGAGGACTCCGATAAGTGGTCTTCAGTTGCAGAGTCATCTACAACAGGAAGCGATGAAAGGTAAAGCGCAACAGACGCATAAGGTTCATCGCAGGGAGTTCGCTGAAGGGGACACAGTGTACTTGAGGCTGTACAAAGATCCAAGAGGTCAATGGGTCCCAGGAGTGGTCATCAGGAGACTGGGAACAGTGTCCTACGATGTCCGATCGAGCAACAAGAATCAGCTGAGACCTCGATCGGTGGATGATGCCCTCAATGTCATGCTGGAGCCCTTCAACTTGCCTCTGTTGCCCCTCAGCAAACCACACACGGAACAGGGAAGCAGCAACCCAGTTGTTACGGATTCTGTCACAAGAGACGAGGAAGATGTTCTTGCTGGACCAGAACAAACTCCATGACAGAAGAGGAAACGCCGACCGCCAAGAAGATTGGAGTTGGACACTTCAAGGAAGAAGTACAACTTTTGTTAGGAGGGGAGGTGTTGTGGTGAGAGCCAATCAGAGTGGAGCGCGCCAGAAGACAANTGGAGTTGGACACTTCAAGGAAGAAGTACAACTTTTGTTAGGAGGGGAGGTGTTGTGGTGAGAGCCAATCAGAGTGGAGCGCGCCAGAAGACAATAGAATGTTGACTATAAAGAGCCTCTGGCTACCACTCGCACTTTCTCTCTCTCGCTTAGTGACCGTGTATATTAACTTGTCAGTTAATAAACTCGTACGTTTTCTAGTTAGTTCTTCTCGATTCGAGCGATATAACACAAAGGTTAGGCATCCAAGACGCTCGTAACGATGCCAAAACATTAGGCAAAGCAACGGCAACAGCACTATGCAGAACAGTAGACGTATATGGACTCAGGTATTTTTCCAATGGATGAAAGTAAACAATTCCGTCGCGGAACCCTAACCCTCAAAAGCAGAAAGAAAAAGTCAAGGCCCTGTAGCGACAGCGACAATGACGACGAAGACGAGTTTGCTACAAAGTTTATTTACAACAACGGCAACAATGTTTCGACTGACAACAAAACTGCTGGAGTAGCAGCGTAGCGACGTAGCCGGAAGAGTAGGAGAGAGAAGGGAAGAATGCCCTGGCGTAGCTTCTTAAACAGCCAGTCAGGACAAAGGAGGATGTCCACAAACAAAGGATTCGCGCCTGGCAAGTCATCGCTGATAGGGTTAGGATCAGCACGTGATTATGATGGATGTGCGATCCTACAGCCCTCATTATAAACTGGAGGGGAGTATTCTCTGAGGAATCATGGAAATGTTGGAGTCTTGAGGAGGCTATTCATGTGTATCTCTATCAAAACCATGCAGGAGACGTGCAAGATTCAAGATTATTCACATTCATTATCGAACATTCAAGATTAACGTCTTGAAAGGCAGAAGATAATAACACACTTTGTTGATGGACATAAATTGTAGGAATGATTTGCTGAAGTCCTTTCTCTACGGTCTGACGGGATCTTCCAGACCCGTGTGTGGACCAAAAAAATTTTACGAATTGGATTTCTTAAACATGTCTGTTATGTTTTATTTGGCTGTACTAATAAAAGGTTGTAAATAATAATAGTAATAATAATAATATATCAAGAATTATTGAAAATATCATCACTAAAAATAAAATGCTTAGAATGTTATTTTAAATAATATTTGAATATTTTGTGTTTCTGCAAACATGTTCTCATCTGTTGCAATGGTTCCTAGGCGCTCGTACAAATTTCGTCGGCGGTACGCAAAGTTTAAATCAAGTTGGGAAGCCTTTGATTTGCCAAAGAATAACGAGCTGTTGGCTTAGACTTTTGTATTGGTAGTGTCGTACATATTCATTGTTCATGAACATAGGAAGGTTTCTTTCGCTTGGAATAAATGGCCCGTCAGAAATGGAGCAGAGAAACTGAATATGTTTTAGCTTGTGTTGGGAATGCCGTTGGGCTTGGAAATTTATGGAGATTCCCCTATCTTTGCTATAGCAGTGGAGGAGGTAATAAATTGATTTCATAATAAGATAAATTGAAAAATTCTTTGTTTTCTATTGTCAAAGGTGCATTTCTTATCCCATACTTTGTAATGCTTTTTATATGTGGAATACCATTATTGTACATGGAACTAGCAGTTGGCCAATTGACAAAAAGGGGTCCTGTTGGAGCCATGATGTCTTTGTGTCCATTGTTTCAAGGTTTTTTTTTAAAGTGGTTTCCCCAATGTCTACTTATAGTTGTGAATCATGTTTGCGCTTACATTTGTAATCTTATTCATCATTTTGGTTCTAGGTGTTGGCCTTTCAACTGTTTTTCTGAGTTTCTTTTTAGCCACATATTACAATGTGATTTTGTCATGGGCATTATATTTCTTGTTTAGTTCTTTTGTGAGCCCTCTTTCATGGTCTTCATGCAATAATTCTTGGAATAAGGTAGAAACTTGTTGGAGCAAAGAAAACATTTCTGAAAAGACAAACAATTCAGAATCATCAGTTGTTCAGTTTTTCAGGTGTGAAACTTGTACTCCATTAATTCACAAATATAAATATAAAAATTTAGAATATAAATTTCTTATGTTATTGTATAATTTCAACATCTTAGATTTAAGGTTCTTCATCAGTCTTCTGGCATTGAAGATCCAGTTAATATTCAGTGGGAGCTTGCTTTACTGTTATTGGTCACCTGGATCATTGTTTACTTATGTATTTTTAAAGGTATCAAGTGGACAGGAAAGGTTGAATTATAAATATTTGAGTTTAATGATAAAGAAAAGATCTATTTTAAAAATCATTTTAGATTGTATACGTCACAGCAACTTTCCCATATTTTATCATCCTTTTCATGCTATTTTATGGATTAAATCTGCCAGGCTCTTTTAGGGGTATTAAATATTTCTTACAGCCAGATTGGGAATTGCTGAAATCTCCTAAGGTTGACATTATGCATTTTTGACATCTTTTGACTAGTTACAAAAAATGAAATTTCTTTTGTGATCACAGGTCTGGATATATGCTGCTGCTCAAAATTTTAATTCCATAGGAATAGCTTTTGGCTCAATGATTACATTTGCAAGTTATAGCGACAGGAACAACAACATTTTCAGGTGTGAGTTATCAGTGCTCAGGGAGCATCAACTTAATTTGATAAAATCATGTATAATTACTGTATATGATGTGGCAGAGATTCTCTCTTTGTGTGTATTCTGAACTCCAGCACAAGCATTTTGGCAGGCTTTGCCGTCTTTTCCATTCTAGGCTTTGCCGCCCACAATTTGCAAGCAGATGTGAAAGATGTTGTAGAACAAGGTGAAGAAAATCATATTGTTTTACTATGTCATATATATTATTTTGCTACATTATAAAGTTCATATTATTATTGATTATAATTCTTATTGTATCAATTTATTATATTCCCACTCAAGCTTTGCCCTTGGAAATTGCATGCTTTCACTTTTGTTACATTTTTATTCTGAAGAATGACTCAGATTTTTGTTGTTGTTAGGACCAGGATTGGTGTTTCAAATTTATCCTGAGGCCTTCAGCTCAATGACTCATCCATGGGGAAATATCCTTGCCTTTTTCTTCTTCTTAAACGTTCTTTGCCTCGGCATTGATAGTCAAGTATCTGCCTAAAATTTAATGCAGAGCTTATGAATTCTCTTAATATCTTGAACTAATTCATTTAATTCAACATTCTTAGTTTGCCTCTGTGGAAGTGGTTGTCACAACTGTTGATGACCATTTAAAGAATTTTCTAAACAAATTTTTCAGTAAAAAGGAGTTCATCACTTTGGTAGTCTGTGTTGTAGCCTTTGTGTTTGGCCTTCCAAATATAACATTTGTTGGTATCAACCCTTTTTTTTAAATTGTTCATCCATGAAGATGTTCTTTAAATAAAGCTATCTATATCTGCAGGGTGGCATCTATTTTTTTAAACTGATTGATTATTACTCATCTGGAGTCTCCCTCATGCTCATTGCATTCTTTGAAGTGATAGCAATTACATGGTTTTATGGTATTCTAGACCTAATCCCTTGCTAGATCTTGCATCTAGTAATTTAGTGCAATTAATACAAAATTTCAGGTGCTGGAAAGTTGTCCAAAGATATAGCTATTATGAATGGAAAAGAACCCTTCCTATACTTTAGAATGTGTTGGTATGTCTTTACTCCACTTCTCATCTTGGTGAGAATTTTTTCATGGTTTATTTGTCTTAATGTGTCTGTAGTTGTATGATTGCCATGTCATCCAACTCTTCACCCCTTCACATAATCATTTTACTTTTAAGATGATTTTGCATATCTGAAATTAAAAACAGATTGCAAAAAATTATAAACTTAATAACTTACACATACAAAATTTCTGTTTACAACTCTACTGTAGTTTTTTAATAAAGGAAAAAGTTTAAAAAATTGAAAATTATTCAAATTTTGACTAAATGACATGCCACTGAATTAATTTGAAAATGTTGTGGCTTTATTTACCAAGACAGCACTTCACCTTTCATATCTGCAAAAATGTAACTCCTACGGCATGCAGGCTGGCCGAATGGGTTGCGTTCCTGCATGCAGTCTTAACAGCAATATTCGTAACGTGTCATGTTTGCAACCCAGCCTGCACTGCCAGGGAGCGCCCCCGGGTAGGGCGCTATATAAATGGAATAGATTGATTAAAAAGTGCCTTCACATCCCATTTGGATACAAAAGGCACTCAAAATATCGGCTAAATACATACATACGGTCATGAAATTCTCAGTTATAATTGCTTCCTGACATCATTTAAACAAATTGATTGTTCTTATTTGGATCACTACATAATCAAAACATTCCCTCAGGGAATGGCATATGAGCTTAAGGGGTACTGGAATAGAATTAAGGACATTAATTTTGACTCTGAATGTTATCTAACTTCCAAAGTAACATTTTTCCCAAAGCCATCATGAGCAAATTCAAGCACTTTGTCTTGATAAATGTATCTTGTATCACTTCACAATGACATTAATTACTCCATTTCCAGACAATCATGATTTTCAATTGGATTGATTACTCTCCATTATCTTATGGTGCATATGCATTCCCAAAGTGGGCTGACATGATCGGATGGTTTATTGCATCCGCGTCTCTGGCTTGCATTCCGGCAGGGATGATTAAAAGCATATATGAAGCTAGAGGGAACACATTGCTGCAGGTAAAATATCCACTCAAAGTTTCATTCAGTTCCCAACTTAGTTGTATTCCCAATGTGGAGATTATTGAAAAAGAACTCTTAATGCAGATTGTATAAATCAAACTCAATAAAAATAAAATGAAAAGATATCAGGAATTTCCATCCCAAATTAAGTTCCACACAAATACTACAATTACAAACGACCATGAACTGATTGCATTGACTGTTCCCGATTGCAGAAATTCAGAAATTCCATGGTTCAAGCTGAATCTAATCATGATCCTAAAGAAACCATTTCAGGCGAGAAATTATTTCCACTTGGCCCCCCCATGATGGACTCCACTCAGTCCACACAACTGTAGAAAAAAAACTCTATAGAGAATAGCTTTAGATATTAGTAAATCACTTCCAACAGTTTTCATTGCTTAATTTTACTTTTATCACTTTTTTGCCATATCATCCATGTTAGGGATATTCAACTGCATTTCAAAAAGGGCCAAGTTCATTATTCTTGGTGACGGAGGGCTAGATCTTTTTGAAATCAGCAGTTGTCATTGATTAGCGTGCACGCCATATTGCCAGTCCCTTTTATATGATCTGCTTTTTGTTTAACTACTTAATTTAACTGATATTATTCGCTTAGAACTGAGTGTAACAAACTAACCAAACTTACCATATCAGTTAATAAATAATTACAAACCACCAAATTACCAAGATTCTCTTTGAGTGCTGCAGCCACTTTTGAAACCCATTGAGTTGTTTTGAAACATTTATTGACTTGTACTAAACATTTTTAGGGTAGTGTTTTTATTGAACATTCAGTAGAGGATGCTCCTGGTCCTTCTTGTTATGTGGCGCTCGTTAAGCACATTGAATTTGTTAACATACTGAAAAAGAAATAATTTATAATAGGGTTTTTCAAATGTAATGCTTCATGTCTATAAGCAGCCTTTTTATTACAATCAAATTTCCTACTTTACCTGGTTAATGGTATTACAAGCCTTGGTAAGGACTCCCAAATAAGACATGAGACTCACATCATTGTGTTGCTGTACAAAGTTGAAATCATATCTTAGAATGCTGTCACTAGTAAGTGTTTTTTATCTACTAACCGTATGCAATTCAACCTCGAACTGCTTTGAATTGAGAACTGGCAGACGGTGACAAAGGCTTCGAGCTTCTCTTAAAATTTCGTGGTTTTTGGTCACCAATCCTTACGCAAAAAAAAAGAATATTAAGTTTTGATAATTTAAAGAATATTATTTGAGAACTACCATTCTCCATGGCTTTCACATATTCCAGGATGAGAGTGACTCTGCTGTGAAGCATTTTCACGGCATTGTACTGGGCCATAAGGTGCTGGGCAGCTAAGCATTTTAAAGATAGTCATCAAGGATTATTTTTAAAAATGCTTTAGAAGATTTAGTTAATATTTTAAAATAATCAAATTTTAAAAACTGAGCGGTACCTGTGCTCGCTTCGCCTGAATCATTAGAGGAGAGTCTGGCTACATGATCCACACCTATTCTCTCGGCTTCTTCGGTGGCCAAAACGTAAGGTAACTCAACAAACCTCATTTTCGCCTTTAATTAATTCAAAAAATGTGAGGAATGTTTAACAAAAAATAAAAGTTATGAGACCTCATTGTCAACCACATCAATTACTGATTCATAAATGTTCACAGGCAGCTGAAACAAAGATTAATTTAATTAATAAATCTGCATAAATCTTGACTAACACTTGTGAGTTACCTCAGAATGCTGTGCTAAAGGATTAATTTTTAGAAATACTGGACTTTCATTGATCTGACAAACCTAAATAATGACATGACAACTTGATTGCTGGAATAGATCAATTTAGAACATGATAAGTATGCAGAAGAGTTTACTCACTTGCTTGTGTATTTTGATATCTAGATCAGCAATAAATTCACCTGTGCTGTACCAGCCAAGAAAGTCCAACTCACTAAAAACTTGCTTAACTGAAAAAGTATTGAAATAAACTCATAGCATCTGTGTAAAGTATGGCCTTCACTTTTTATAACATTATTACAATCTTGGGAGTATGAGTCAAACATATTTAGGCGCCTCTGATGATATGCAAATGGCGCATTATAAATTAACTATTATTATATCAACATATAAAAAATACTAACATTGGTCCTCTTTCATGTTGTAGTAATCCCTATCAAGAAGTATTTCATCGTCAATTTTGTGAAATAGCAGCTCAAAGGAATTCATAATCTCAATATTTCTTCCTTTTTGTTTGCCAATTAAGGCACCAAGAACTAAAAGCAAATGAAGAACATGTTTTAGTTAATGCCATATGCTATCTAAACAAAAAATCAACCTTGTTCCGCCTTTCCACTTTGGGCTGAGGCTCTGGTCCAATGTTCCGACACATTCATAATAACTAAAGGATGGAGAGAAACACTTACACTGCCACCAGGCAGAGACGACACCGCAGTATTTGTCTTATCTGCGTCAACCTCCATCATACTCGTCATATTCATTAAGTTCTACTAGTAAATTAAAGTAAAGTGTTATTTTAATCACTACAAAATTGCTATGGTCCTCGGCGACGAAAATATAAACAGATACCAGTTGAACAAATTACTAAATCAGGGATAACCTGACTGAAATTTCGATCATAAAATTGTAGAATTTTAAATATTAATTAAAGCAATAATAATGTTTTATATTTTTAATTTATATTAAAATTTTTCAACAAAAACGCAATATCATATTAATCTTGATATATGATATACAATATTTCGAAAATGTAATTGAAGAAGTAATTGAGTTATTATTAATTTGTGTAATTGAGAAATTGTAATATAAGTATAAATACAAAATTGAATAAAGCTATTCTTTTTTTAAAGTTATGGGGTAGCTTATCAGCTTTTATTGCTTCCAAAGTACTTCAGACAAACGTTTTAAATTTCAGAAATACTTTCCACAAACTTATAAATCCCGGAGGTATTAATGTTTCTAAAGGAGTATATATTGAGTCTTTAATAATAGGTTTCTGAAGATTTCACAAGTTGATTAACTATGGGTCATTATTGTAACAAAAATTAATTGGGGCGCTGATGATCTATATGTCGTAAATGTTTAACAAAACGTTATGTTAAACAAAGAGTCACACACCCTACATATGGTGTAAGATCGCTTGTCTTGCCACACATGATTTCTGAGATCAGATTTTGTGGGCGTCGGTTCTAATGTCACCTAGCCAGGTTGCTTGCGGCAATGGTTATGATACATGCGCTGATACATGTGATATCAGGTAGTTATAAGTCGTTGACCCGGATTTTCTGTGCGGTTTCGATTTTATTTCCTAGATGTGGGGAGATTACATTAAATTTGCTTTAGGCATCTCAGAAATATAATATATTGTTCGATGCCTTGGTTGAGATTGTAGGGTGGGAATTCATGAATTACGAGATTTTTAAAGGACTGATGTTAAAAGATGTTTATATTTCAGTAAAAGTAGGATCATACTTTATGTAATTGTTTGAGCTGTTTAACATTAGTGAACTATTTAAGTTAGTGAAGTTAGATTGATTTCAAGATTTGCAATTATTTATAGTCCTCACAAGACTTTCAACATTTTTCTGACATGCTTATTTGCCAGAAAGAAATTAGCAAAAAAAAGATTTATGATCTCATTTGACCACTTTTTTTTTTATGATGTCTCAGAGTTCATTTGTGGAAGGAAATCGGCAAAAAGTAACGACAGCTTGAGGAATTGGATATGGACAATTCCTGGCCTGAAACTGAATGGGATGTGCACTACTACGAAGCAAGCGTTTACCTCCATGAAGGGAAAAACAATGACAGATTCACCATCAATCCTAGGGATCCTGCCAGGCATTTTGCTTATAAAATCGTCCACAGCACATGGTTCCATCTGCTTAATCTGTTTGCACCTATTTGTCTCCTTCTTTTGACAATCTTTGAGCCTCCATCCTTAAATTTCATTCACATTTCTTTCTGGGTATTATTTTTTTATCTTGGTTATTCATTTTTATTAAATATCATGTCTATTAGTATTTTTGAATATTTGTTGCCTGTTCTTTAAGTGTTTTAGTTAATTGTTTAATTAGATTATGACTGTTAACTTATAAATGCTTATTAATAAAATTAGTTAAAGTAATTAAAATTTGAATTTAAATAATTTGATAGATCATTTGATGTTATTTTAGGTTCACGGAATCATAGAAATTTCCATGCTTTTGATAATTGCTGTTGAGTTGGTAATGAGGCTCAAGTGGCTCGGCATTAAACACTTCATAAGTCACACCAGGACATTACTCAAGGTTGTTCACTGATTTAACCTTATTTGTGTTAAATTTATATTATATTATATTATATTATTAATGATACGTTTAAAATGATTACCAAGGTTATTCTCTTTTGGGTCATGTTTGCCGAGGCCATTGTGTTGATGGTCCGCCAGACCAGTCATTTCCGAGCGACCAGGGCCCTTCGTCCCCTGTTTCTGTTGGACTCATTTTACTGCAGAAACATCAGACGGTGGATGTTTTTGGCACTTTTTTTTTATAATTTTACTAAAAGAACACATTAAATGAGTTTTTCAGGTTCATCAGGCAATTGCTGCAATCATTGGCCGCGATATTCAACATCTTTTTGCTCTTTATATCCTTCATGTTAATTTTTGCAATTTTGGGTGAGAATGCAATGTGGTCCTTTATGTTATGATTGTTATGTGGTTTCTTTCTAATTAACATGAAATTCATGTTTATAAGAATTAATAATAGTGCAAATTGAGATGGAAATTGAAAATTGCTACATAAATCATTCATTTAATTTTTATTTGATTGTATATAAAGTCATTTAGCATTTGACATGATATTTTTCACAGGTTTTTATCTTTTCTCAAACAATCCTGCTGATACAGTTAAGTTTGACCCTTAGTAAACATATTAGCCAAAGAAAGATAGATTTTGACTCTTTTTATTTTCAGTATTTCCAAAGTATATCAGATAGCTTTATTAGTCTTTTTATTTTGATGACCACTGCAAAGTAAAGTATTCCTAGTTTAACTATTTCTGATTGAAACTTTAACATGCTTGAACACATTTCAGCTTTCCTGATGTCATGCTGCCTTCCTTCAAAAAATCAAAATGGTCTGCCATTTTCTTTATAATCTACATCAGTATAGAACTTTTCATTTTTATGAACATGGTTGGTTCAACTTTCATTGATTACGTAATGAAATTTAATATCGTTGTAATTTTTAATTATGTTAAAATTGGCTCAATTAAATTTCGCTCAAAAGAATGAGCTCGTACGGTTTTTTTAAATATTTGTTTTCAGTTCATTGCCGTGGTCTACAGTGCCTTCCTGAAAGCTGAGAAAGACAAATTTAAGAAATTATATTTGCATAAAAGGAATGGGTGCATGCTTGCTTACAGACTTCTCTCAAATGAGGTATGCCTTCTTGATTTGTTATAAATAGATTTAATTGCTGTAGGAAATAATGCTGAATTCATGCATCCTATTGATTCAGTTTTTTTTTAGTACGTTGCACTTAATGATGGTGATGATTATAGTTGTTTACTGTAAACTTGATGTTATAAATTAATTGTATTATAAGTTGTAATTGTAGATAATCTTAGCAAGTGTAAGTGTTGTGGTGATTACCATCTTACATGATATGAGGTTAATATTATTACAAATCATGAGGATTAAGATCAATGTTGCATATCTGCTATATGTTGTAATGTATCTTCTGACTTACTCACCTATAACTTGCTATTACTTGATTATTAAATACAAATTGCTTATTTTTATATTTCCAATGATTGTGACCAGTAAGTTCTTCAGTCCTTTGACTGTATGTACTTAATGAATGAATGTACTTATTTGTATGTACATAAATGCCATCAATCCTACAAGATATGAGGAAAACCATTTATATAGTGCAGCTTCGTAATTGTTCTTGTGGCAGTACAAGTTGTGAATGCAGTACGAGCATTCCTTAACTGCGGCATTGTTCGTGCGGCCTAACTGTGAACTAAATATGCCTAAATACGAGCTAACTTGAATGTCACCTAAATATTTAATTTTAAATTGTTTTTTTTATGTTGAGTGTTCTGATGGCATTTCCTTCAAGCATTTCAAGGGTTGCATGAATTATTACAAACCACATATGAGTTGGTGACTTCATTTGGTTTGTGTAATTATTTAATTCTTACAAAAATATTTTTTCATGCCAGACTCGAAGGAAGTTTACTTGGTTTTCAAATCACTGGATATCAATGATTCTGGAAAGTTGAGCCAGAATGAATTTATGGGAATATTTGATAACATCAAGTTGAGCTGGGAGGTCATAATTTAATTTGAATTGTAAATTGTGCATGCTTAGAAGTATTTGATTTTTCTTAATGTCTTGTTGTGTATTGTTTTTGTGTTCAGAAAGAAAAGGTGTATGATGTGGAAAACATGACTTATTCAATGAGAGCAAAGACATGTGAGTCCTTTGACACTAATAATAATAATACTAAACTAATAATGAGAAGTTTATAAAAATTAATATTTCACTTTCAGGTTTGTTCGGAGTTGTTTCAAACAAATGGTTTAATAATTTCATAAGTAAGAAATTATCATTGATGACCATTAGAAACCATTAAACATTGAGGTTCCTTGCAGGTGTCATTATACTGCTGAACTTCCTATGGATCCTTTTTGATTCCATTCGCTTATCAAGTTAGAATTATTTTCTTGAATTAGCAATGGAAACCTCAAAGCATATTGTCCAAATGCTGCTGCTAGTTTTTATCAACATTTTGGTTTGTCAGAATTGCGAGATATATTTAGGCACCTCTGACGCCATGCTTACAGTGCCATACATAAATGAACTACTACATAACGAAATATATATTTAACATGTTTACACAGTTTTGAAGTACCAATTCACACAATCCAGTTTTGATTGGACATTGGAAGAAATCAAGTTTTATTGGATAACTGTTTTATTTGTTTTAAGTGGGCATTATTCATACTTCATTTATGCAAATTAAAATTGGATCATTATTTAGTGATCACTGTGACAGTTGCTTTAGTAATAGTCATGACACTTGCTACATGTTTCCTTAGTTTATGTTCTGGAGGCATTGTTGAAAATATCTGGATTTGGATTTTCAAAATATTTTTCAAATGGATGGAATATGTTAGTATTTTTATTTTTAAATTTCCTTTTCAGTTTTATAATATTTTAGCTTGAATATCTTGTAGCTTTGATTTTTTGGTCACTGTTGCATCCTTGGCTGGAATTGTGGTACAGCTCGCGAGCGGTAATATGTTTTGTATTATGGTTGCCAGGCCTCTCAGGGTACTGAGGTAAGTTTTGTTTTGTCTCCAATAATAATTGTTGTAATTCTCTAGTGAATTCCATGTAATTAGTGAATAACTTTTGAAATTTGATATACATTTCAACAATTCTTTATTAACTGAATCCAATTGTTTGAATGACATAGTTACAATTTATTTATCAATTTCCAAGCTTTTTAACTTTAGATAAATTTAATGTTATTTGAGATAAATTAGTATTTTTTTCTTTAATTTCTCTTTCCTTTAGAAGTACATTACAACATAAGTTAGTTCTCCAAGAATGCCATTTACTGTATTATTTGTCAAAATTTGCAGATTATTTAAAATTAAAAGCAGCTTGAGGCATGTTTTTGATTCCCTCTTCATGTTGATTTCAAGAATTTGTAGGTTAATTGTTTTGTCAATTTGAGTTTTATGGTTTTGTTATTGTTCTCATCTAGTTTCTATTTTATTCAGCCTGGCAGTGGTCATGATATTGCTGTTGTATTTTTTTGCCATCATTGGCATGGAAATATTTGCTCCTTATTCAGAAAATCTTAAGAACTGCTGCTTGTTAGTTCTTACTTCCCTTTATTTTAATTAACTTTATTTTTTATCTTAATATTTGACTGAATTTGGTGGAAGTTGGTGATTTCCTGGCAGAGAGCATTTTTTGTTCTAAATGCTGCAACCAATACATTCAAAGTTTATTTTTCAATATAATTTTGACATGAAATAATTATTGACTGTGATTTATTTTTCATGTGTTTTATTTGCATGTCAATGTATGTTAGATTATTATGTACAAAATATGAATATTTAACATTATTTTAATGTTAAAAGAAAAATATTTCAGTGGTCGAACTTGCTTCAATCAGAGAAATAAGAATTATATTGGAATAAGACATGAAATAACCTTGAGGCCTAAATTTGTGCTTTCAGAAACACAAGTGTCCAACAATATTATGTTTATAACAATGGATCTGGTCTTGATGGTTACTATTACCTGTGCACCTTCGAGAACATTCTTGACAGTGGTGGTAAGCTGAGAAAATGACTTGTTTTATCCTTTTTAAATTTCCCTTTTCCTTTCAACAGTGACTTTGTTTGAGCTAACTGTAGTTAACAACTGGTGGATAATCATGGTGAATATTTAACTTGTTATTTTGGTTTTTCAACTTAAGCATTAATTAAAGTTAATTTTTGCATCTGTTTGTCCTCTAAGGAAGGGTATGCTTATGTAGTGTCTCCCTGGACAAGAATTTATTTCATGCTCTTCTATCTTGTCACAATGGTTAGATTTTTTATGCTAATAAGTTAAATTATTGCACAACAAGTTCCCTTAGGTTTGTGACACAACATAACATCTGAATACAATAAATGGATAAATAAGGATGTGTATTACTTAGTTATATGTGTAACTATTGACAAAGTTTGACAAATATTAGGTGGTGATGGCAGTTGTAGTTGCATTTGTTCTGGAAGCATATTTGTTCAGGGAACAGTGTCGAGAAGATTACGACGGTCGGTGGCACGAAGAGTCTGCATATTTTTTGTTCTCACTACAAGATAAGCCCATTGTAAAGAGGATATTCAATTTTTTTTTACCATTTCTTCAATTGACAGGGCACAAATACCACAGAGTATTGGTGAGCATATCACCACAAGAACTCACAGAACTTGAATCTGGTGGGGATCCATCATCTGCTGCATTGAATGAGGTAAAATCAGTCTAATAGTGTTTTGTTTGAATAAGTTTACATTTTATTTACATTCCCTGCAGGTGGAGCCTACTCCCAGTGTAACATTTTATGAAGGCACTCGAAGATTGGAAAAGGATGATTTTAGTTTGAGAATGTACAGCTCAGAAGTGCAAGTAAGTGCAAACTTTCTGAGTAATTCACTTTCTTTTACAAACATCTCCATTACTAGTGTTTGGAAGTCATTTAAGTGATTTGTTTCAATCAGGGGATTGAGAACTATATAGGAATAACACATGAAATAACCTTGAGGCTCGTAATAAACTACATGGAATGTTTAATGACAGTATTTTTCTAAGTGATTTGATGAGAATTACAGCTTGTGCAGAGTGATTATTACAGAGTCGCTTTTTATCGGCCAGTTATCAGCTAGTCAATAATTGATATGGTTTGGATGCACGACATGCTCGACGGTCGCAGTCGCTTGAGTGATGATTCAGTATCATTGTTTCAGAGTTGGATCACTGAATCACCCTTATGATCTGGATAGAGACCATCTGCCTTCGACATTCTCATCGTTTAAACAGATATTATTGTTTGTATTTGCAAAGTTTCTAATTACAAATAAAATTCAAATGTTTGCAATTTTTTATAGCATTTGTGAGATGGAGCATGCAACCATCTTAAAAAAGCTTCTTTATGAATTCTGGCCGGTCAGGGAGAATATCCAAAATGCGCACTTTCCGCCCAACACATTGGTCGACCTTAAGTAAATGTAAAATCAACTGTCATTGTTCACAAGCTTTCTATCTCAGAGTTGCAAGCTCAGATTCAATTAATTTCATCTTAATCTGATCATTTCGTTTGAATAACTCCAAACGTGAAAAGTTAGATGACGACTGAATTGAACAATATAATATAATTATCATACTAAATGTTTAAGACAAAGTTTGGAAAATGAGAATTTTTGTTATTGGTCTGTTAGTTGATTATTAGTCCGCCTTAAGTGACTCCAGTAGCTCGAAGATGTCAGATGTCGAAGTAGAGATTATTTATTCCTTATCGTAATCGATAATGTCTCCAGCCACGTGTGCATTGTGCTTCAGCTCTTTGGGCTTCTTGGAATTCCTCTTGCTCTTGGTCTTTGTTTTTGGAGCCTAAAATTGATTTCAATTTATTTAGTTCTAGGATAGCAGATGAGTATAAAAACAATACCAAAATCAAGATCGCATTGGTTTTGTAGCAGTATATATGGTAATTAATTAATAAGCAACAAACCCTAAAATGGTTGCTCTCTGAAGTCCCAAAGGAGTGGATGTTGTGCTGTTGCAAAAACTCTGATATTTTTGCTTCACTCAGTCCCTCAACAGATGAACTCCTCCAGAACTTTTTGAAGCTCTCTGTAGATTATGAACAGCAACTGAGAATCTCTTAAAAGTCATTGTTATTGATTACCTTCATCCACCTGTGTTGCCATGCCAACAACCTTGCTGAAAATGAATTCCTTTTTATCCGGCCTTGTTATGATGACTATCGAGTCACGAAGACCCTGTATTGGGATGTTCACATTGAAATGACTCGAATCTTCTCACACATTACATTACATCACGTGTCGACAAACCTGCAAGACTCTCCTGCAGTTTGGAAGTGATTCCTCAATCGACTCCAGGGAAATAGCCCCAATCTCATCTGAGAATTGCCTTTGGAGTAGACTGTTTAAGCCATGCATTCCTCTGATTTTATATTCTGGCTTGTAGATGTAATGCTTCCCCTCAATTACTTCTACTTTAACATTGTTCTGTAGAGCCTGTTCACATGCATTAATGAATATTACCATTGAAACAACTTGATATGGATGTGTCCAATAAGAATTCACCTCAGTATCGAGCCAGTGTTTAATTCTTGCAGAAACATCATATTGCTTTGTTTCTTCCAAAACCTCTTCAAGGTTCAAGGGGTGTGTGTAACCTTTTTGATGACGGTGCTTCAAATATATTTGTCGGTTACATAGGAATGTGTGGTAGAATGCCACAAATTAATCTCACCTTCAGATGGTTGACAATTTTTGCTAGCACAGCAAAGGCATTACTGGAACTTCCACTAACGGATGCATAATTATCTGAGTACATTAGGAGTTAATTAGTGGGATAATTATTAATAATTACATAATTATGCATTAGGAGTTTGTTATTCAATTTCAACACATGCCATTTTCAATATTTAGTTATTGTGAAATGACAAGAACGGTCAGAATTTAAAATTCTTAGCCATTTAAAAATTAATATTAATTAAATATCTTTCTCTCTCATGAATTTAGAAAGGGTACTTTCAGTAAGTAAATTTAGTAATAGCCAAATGTAATGCAAACATAAAGCAAACTTTATGATTGCCACAATGTTGAGTTTTCAGTAATGGTAAAAATTCTATGCACTCAAAAACTGGTAACAACATCGATAATGGTGGAAAAATTAAATGTTAAAAGTCTAGTCCATGTAAAATATCTTCCTATTCCCTTAAGCCTTTTTATTCGTCCAATGTCCTATATTAATCTTCATAAAATTTGTAGTAGATAAAAGGTTCATCATACAAAACATAAATTAACTAATGCTCATCACATAAGATTAAACATTTGTTCAATTGGGTTTTTTTTTATTGAATATGATGTCATGTAGTTTTTAACATTTTTGTTCCACTACGATTACATAAACATACAAATTTAAAGAAATCATATACCTTTGGTCAGGGGGTCCACCCTAAGTCTTTTTGGTTTAGAAATTTGCGTGTCCGTGACGGCTTCACTGTTCCTTTTTCTCGAGTCTGCTATTTCGGCAGTGACAGTAGAACTCGCGGACAAGCGCTTTTTAAAATCATCCAGTTCCTTTCGAAAAGAAGTCATAATGGTACGGTATTTGCCCCAATATCCAATTTCTATATCGAACGCGGCTGTCACTAAACCAAGTCAGATCAGTAATCCATAGATGGTTTTACTTACTTGATTGTTTATTCGAATTTACTCAAATGTTAACGTTATGATATAACGTAGTTTTAAAATTGTGAACCATATTAATCCGCATTTAATACAAACAAAATCACATGTAATAAACTTGAAAAGCCCAGCATTATCAATCTAAACCATCTTGTGTAATCAGAGTATAAATTAAATAGCTCTTGATACATCCTAAATATGCATAAAATTGTTTTTAGGTACAATGGTAAAATTAAATAAATCAAATTGCAGCCTCAAGAGATAATACTTAAGTCTTAATTTTTATATTGTCTTAAGCGCGAGTGTCAGTAGTACTAGTAGTAGTACTATTTTATTAATGATCTTAGCATAACTTGATGAATAGGACAACTAGCGTCAGGGTCGTAGGCCATCTTATATAAGGGGTTGTCCATGAATGAAGAACAAGCAATCTTGGCTATTTTTAATTCCACCCTCCCCATTGTCACGTTTCGTCACAAAAAACTATACCCCACTAAGTGACAGAGCTTTGACCCCCTTCAAAAAAGAAAGGCACAGTAACAAATTATTTTTCAAAAAATGCATAAGATAATTAAATTAATGTCTCTAATAATTAACAACATGGACAAAAATGCAAATAATACATATAATTAATGTCTTTAATAAGAAAATATGTTTAGTGCGTTAGTAATGTAATGTAAAGTTTTATTGTTCCCGATTCTCCCAAAGCGATGATAAATGTTCATTCACGAATAAATGGGCAGAGCATGATTTTTTTTCCTGGTGGTATTATTGTTTCAGTTAGTTCATCAATCCACTCTGCACATTCTCCATTTTCTCCATTCGGCATTATTGCCATAATTCATCCTATCCGACGAGATGCAATTCTCCCTGGCCTGATATGTTTGGGCAAAGAAATTGCTTCCTGCTTATGTCACAATACTCTTTTGACAAGATAGTTTCTTCTGGTTATATTTTTGTTCAAAAAATCTTCAATTGATGTGACGTCACTTTTTTTTTTGTTCTCTCCCCTCATCACATGTCATCGCAAATGTTTGAGCCATCCCTAAATGCGTGACGTCATTTATGGATGGCCCCTAATGAATTTTTCAATAATAATTTGGCACAAAAATATTAGAATAAAAGTACAGATAATTGTATTAATACTTATAAGATATTATTACTAAGGTATTTATAAAACATTAAAAGGTTTTGTAGATAACAAAAAATATCATCAATGGCCAGAGTGTTCTTAAAATATGTTTAAAACCCCTCCGGTTTTAAAGATTTAGGGCTAAAATTTGACATCTTTCATGTAATTTCCAGTGTTAAAAGCCTACTATGTGACCTCCAGCCGATCGTTAAATATCTCTCGAAACCCAACCAATTTCAAATTAAACTGCGTCGGGAGAATCACAAGACATTCTACATTATGATGAATTTTGTCGATTTACTAATTATGTCCCTTATTTACCATATATCTTTAACCATATATTTGATCGTAAATCGCAGGAAATCCCTACATTCTAACTTTCATATTTATTACAGACTTTATGATAAGCACACAATAAGCGGATTTAGCCTCGAACCTCCCAAATCACTGATGTGTTTAACTTATACGGCCATATGGGGGTAGGTTGCAACGATACTGAAACTGTATGTGTGGTTTGTTTAATTAACTATTAACTATTTACTTTAGATTTTTAGGAAATAAGCTATATATTTTGAAGTAATTTTCAATTTTTGAAGATGTTCGATTTGGTTTAATTAAACACATTCAATTGTAATAAAAAGGAAAAATCATTTAAATTTTAAATTTGAGAATATGCATTTCAAGCTTTCAAATTATAACTTTCATATTATAAGAAAATTTAATATTAGGTTTTTCTAATTTAATGGTTTCTGCTTGCTGACTCGCTTAGTTCCAGTTGCATTCAATGGGCTAGACATTTTTTGTCATTATATCACTGGAACTGGCTATGATTTTGCATTAAAACTTGTGGCTCTGGCCGAGGTCGTGGCTTCTGATGTTATTATAGAGAGTACTGGATTTCGCAAAATAAAACCAGAAAGCTAATCTTCATCAGCAAGATTCAGCCATTGATGAAGAAATTTCACATTAAATCTAGCAGCACAATGATGAGTAAGCGAGCACTCGTGCATCTTCATATCTACATATCACCAGCAGTTGCTAAATAAATGTATTTGGCAATCAATTTTTCTTGTTCATCAGCAAAAGGTTTTCGATTTGATTTATTGCCAGAAGTTGGCATCACTGCATTAACTTCACGAGCCACTTTAACCTTTTAAATATATCGACATGTTGTTGAATAGTGAATCTTGTAATTTTCTGCAGTCTGTCTCAGACTACTTTACAGATCTATTATTAATAACTGATGTTGCTGCTTCTAACATTATTGCTTACCAAATCTCTTTCAGTAGTTCTTTTGTAATTTCTCATGCTAAGGGTTAAAATAAACTAAAAATTTAAAATAAAAATAGCTAATTTACAAAAACTCGTTTTCAAATAAAAATATTTTTATCCAAATATGTGACCAATTTACTGAAAAAAACGCTCAAGATTTGATATAAAATTGAACAGGGTTACAATGTGTTGCAACCATTGCAATCAACTCTGTTTAAAATGGTGCAACCAGCCCCGGAGCCATCAATTGACTTTTTGATGTAAAATTTCTTTGATCACGTTGAGTTGCAATAAAACAACAAGACGCATTTTCAAGTTAAATTTCATATCCAATTTATGGCAACAATAAATATTAAATTAAATCAAAATAGTTCGTTAAATTAAGAAGTTATAAAAAACACAAATATTTACTTTTTATTTCCGAAAACAAAAAAATCGTCTGTCAAAAACAAATTTTATACTTCCACCAAACAAATTAGTTGTGTGTAGACATAAAAACAATTCTTTACGAGTTAGGATAGTTAGTTTATTTTGAGCTAAAACTGTATAACGCTTATAAGCTGCTTCAACCTACCCCTATTGCATTTAACCCCGGTTTCCCCACAAGAACCACATTATAATACTTGCACCAAATTATAAAGCTATGTAAATGATATTTTGGTTTAATATTTTAGTAAATTTTCTAAATGGCCGACATGTGGGGTGCAGGATGGCTCAGAGGGCAGCGACAGTTAAAGCTACATTGTCAAGTTCGCAATCCAGCTTGCACCATCACAAAGCTATGTAAATGGTATCGGCTGCAAAATGATCGAAAATAAACTTCCAATAATATTGAAATGCTTTCAAGTTATTTTAAAATGTTCTTTCAAACAAAATAAGAATTTTTCTGTCTCTTTATTTGGATTGTAAGTAATCAATATACAATGAAGGCAAAAAATCAACATAACCCAAAAAAAACAGTCCAAAGGAAATTTGCTAAGTTGGCTGCCTTCTAATTTAAGAATTAAGTGAAATCATTAAAATAAACCAACTTTGCATGACAATTGATCATTTTTATTTTAGTATTTACAAAGCAACTTTATATGCAAAATTATTTTTCGATATACATTATTTTTCAAATGTAAATAAGATGATAAAATTTTTAAAATATTTTGTGTTGTATATAAATATATATATATAGTTTCATACCATCACATATTTGAACAAGAGAAGCACGCTGTATTAGTGCTTTTGTTGTCTATCCTGGGGAAAGCTTGTTTTTTTTCAAAGATGGCTGCCTCGTTAATTTACGATGTATTGAATTACTGCATTTTGAATGAAGATGGTCAGATTTCCAACAAAAACAACTCCTCTTCGTTTCAATTTAGAAACTCAGTTAATGGCGCTGTTATCGACATATATCACGGTATGTTACTATGCGTTTGAGATTGCCTTTATTTATGTTTGCAGTTTTATCTACTTTGTAGGTGCAAAAGTCGCTTTGTCCTTGCCTGTTTCTACGTCAACGACTACGGCGAAAGTAGGAAACAAGTCGCTCGTATTGTCCAGCGACAATATCAGTTACTTAATCAATTTTAAAAGCATCAATGGTTTGTGAATTTTTGGGATGATATTCTAAAAATGTTACTGGTGGTTTATATTGCACTAAATCTTAAATTGTACTTGATTAATGCCATTTCAGATGCAAAATCTTTTGAAACAAATCTGAAGACATCTGTGTCACCACAAGATGGATCAATTTTTTCTCAGAGAACTGATGCTTCATCAGCAGAACAATATTTCCAGGTAATTGTCTCTTGAGCTTATTTATTATTTATATTCTTGGTGTCTGACTCATTTATATTCAAATTGCGCAATTTCAGACATATATTTATAAAATAGAATTTCTTTATGTCATACTGAGTTTTGTTTTTACAGTTTTATGGATACATGTCCCAGCAACAAAATATGATGCAGGATTATATAAGAACATCAACATACCAGAGGGCAATGTTGGATAACATGATAGACTTTCAAGATAAGGTTAGTCTTTTATAATATATTTTTATTTCCAATTTTCTCACACTTTGCACTTTCAGGTCGTTCTTGATGTTGGAGCGGGATCCGGTATCCTGTCATTCTTTGCTATTCAGGCTGGTGCTAGGAAAGTTTATGCCATAGAGGCATCATCTATGGCTAAGCATTGCCAGGTTTGAATGCAGGTGTTTCTTAACTGTTTAATTTCTTTATGTTAAATTTACTTGGTTGTTGCAGTTATTAGTAAACAGCAACAAATTGTCCAATGAAATAGTAGTAATTGCTGGAAAGGTTGAAGAAGTAAACCTTCCCGAGAAAGTGGATGTAATTATCTCAGAGCCAATGGGTTATATGCTCTTTAATGAGAGGATGCTGGAGACATACCTCCATGCAAAGAAGTGGCTTAAACCAGGAGGTATGTTTAATTGTAATTGCTGCAATCAATTTATAACTTTTAATGGGTTTGTCATGTGGTTCCCTTGATAATCAAGAACTCCTGTAAAAATTATTACTTTCATGCAATTTGATTTTTATAAAGGAAAGATGTTCCCCTCTCAGGGTGACCTTCACATTGCACCATTCACTGATGAAACTCTGTACATGGAGCAGTGCTCCAAAGCTAATTTCTGGTTCATTTTTGTGGTTATCTTTTTTTGATATGAAGACCTTACTTAAGAGTTTCTTGAATTTTCAGGTATCAGAATTCTTTTCACTCTGTTGACCTTTCTAGTTTGAGGGATGCTGCCATCCAGGAATACTTCCGCCAGCCAATTGTCGTGCGTAAACATTGCTCATTTTCAATTTGCACTTGGTAGATTGTTTTCAAACAATGTGGTTTTACAGGATACCTTTGACATTAGGATATGCTTGGCCCGATCCTTCAAGCACACTGTCAACTTTCAGGCAGCTCATGAATCTGACTTGTATAACATTGACATTCCAGTTTCTTATGTTGTTTTGCAATCAGGCACTGTTCATGGACTGGCATTTTGGTTTGATGTTGCATTCCTGGGTAGCCAGTGAGTTAAGAAATTATATAAAATCTTACTAGACATTGGGATATAGAGTTTGAACGATTTTCAGGTCCTCTGTCTGGTTGTCCACAGCACCAACACAGCCACTGACTCACTGGTACCAAGTGAGGTGTCTTCTGCAATCTCCCATCTTTGTCAAGCAAGGCCAAACATTGGTTGGAAAAGTTCTGCTGAAATCCAATAAAAGGTAATTTTGCTTTTCATGCCTTAATTGGTGTGGATATGTTTGTATAAGTTACTATTTATTCATTTAAGTTATTCAGCTACAAAAACATTTATATGAAATTTGTAGACAGAGCTATGATGTGGACATAAGTCTGGGAATACCAGGGACAACAATTAAGTCTTCCAACAGTCTAGATCTCAAGAATCCCTTCTTCAGATACACTGGGCAGCAACCCCAACCACCACCTGGAAACAACCACTCCTCACCAAGTGATTCCTATTGGAATCAGCAGGATCTCGGTGGTATTTCTATTATTGTTCTTAGTTGCATTAATTTTGATGTAACTTTAAATGTTCCTCCTGCATTTTAATATTAAGCTCAGAGCAATGCATACAATTCAGCACTCATTAATGGAGGTCTCACAGACGGAGCGGTGTACAGCAATCTCTTGCAATTGGGTAAGTAATGCATTATGTAAATAGTTGTTATCCAAAAGGAAAAGCTATTGAGCTGGTCATTTGGCCAGGATTTTCACTAACTTATAATTACTAAAGATGTAATGTCTGCAGATTTTTAATGAGTTTAACAATCTATTAACTTGTGAAGGCAATGCAGCACAAGTGAATCCAAACCTGCTTCCTGCCTCGAGCGCAAATTCTGGCATTGCTCAGCATGTCTTGCAAACTCGAACATCTATTGGAGGTGGCATCTCTCCCGTCCTTTTGAATCAGGTTGGCCAGCATTTCTATAAAAATATTTTATGAGCAAGTTTCTAATTGTGAGATTGTCGCTCAGACTACAACTGCTGGGGTTTCTGGACATAACAACAGCGGCTCGGGCAGTCTTAATCACTACATGATTGGGGATTACATGCTTCCTTCCAGCAATTTCTTGTCTTCAGGCCATACAAACAGCACTGGACTTGTGAATTTCAAAAGCCAATAAAAATCATGATTCTAAGACCAACTTGATCTTCTTGTCATTGAGTTCTCCATGTGACTCTAGCATATTTTTGTGACAATTTTATTGATGCCATTCTATGTGCTGTAAACTGTTTAGATCCTAGCAGGATGATGTGGTTTTGTTCAGGAAGTTTTGTTGTGGAAGACGATTCAGGATCAAGGAACTATGTTTTTGCTTTTATACAGCTACTGTGCATGGCCATGAATCCATGATCTAAGTGTTTTGGTTCTTGTTACAGTGCATTTAAAAATGTTGCATAAACCCCTTGATTTTAGTGAAACTCCAAATATTAATCTGATCAATGCCTGATTGGGAACCAGACATGGTAGTTGTGACTTCAGGGTGATGCACCAAAGTTTGCTAATTAATCTGAATGCCCCATTTGAGCAATTTTAAATTTGCATTAGAAAAGTTAAATGCATAGCTAAATTAATAAGCAACTAACTTACAAATACCACTCGAATAACTTTCCTGCTCAATGATATTTGCTCTGGGCAGGATGTCTGTATATTTGGCAGATTGGGGTGTTTCTAAGTATTCTGCTACCTGGCCATTCCATGCTTTCATAATGATATCTTCCAGCTATTATTTTTTGAGTATGGCTTACCCATACATTTTCATTTAAGTTCAGGTCAGCATTTGGTCTTGATTTTTTTAGCTAAAAAAGTTCTGTGCAAATTGGACATGTGCCATCTCGCAACTAATCAAGGATTCCTCAGATTCCTGCGACGATTCAATGTTTTGATATATTTCCAAAATTTTCCTGTTAGAATTGTCTCTTGAAAAAAATGTCACCATAGACCAAAATCAAATAAACGTCTTTTGTTGCCTGCTGGAACACTAATGCTTTTCTTCATTGATAGCCTTGATATCCATTAAGATTTAAATATTTTAGTCCAAACCGGATCTAAAATTAACCATTTGGCTGGAAGATGCACTTTTTCAAGATCTACCTTATGATAGTCTTAGACCTAAACGTTCAAGTAATTGTGGATATACTACTTGAAAACATTTGATTTAAAACTTGTTTTAAGTTTATTTGCTGAAAAGTCTTCTAGGAACACTTCACAAGTTTTTTTTGCACCTATGGTGTGAATTTTTGAGACTTCTCATGCAATTTGTTCCGTAGCATCATGAGTCCCGTAAAACCCAGTAAATTTAATAAACGAGCAATCTTTTTAAGCATAATATTTACAGTTTTTCTGGTTAAAGTTGTCCGTTCTATTCAGAAACATCCCAGCTGTCTTTAAAATACATTGTTTAAATAGTTTTTAGTAGCTGATGATATGTTCGTTTAATGAAACTTGAATAATTTTACAAATGGATCATTGGAAATAGCAAAATAACTTTATCACAGTGCATAATTATATCTAATTTGCAAGCTAATTTTGTTTGCTAATTTAAAAAGATATTTGGCATCAGCATAAGTTGCATGTTCATTCTAAGTATGGCTTCGATCAGTTTAATATTTTACGTGTGAAGCGATCATTCTATATCTGTCGATCTATCTATTTATAGATCTTTACCATCTTATACGTCTTTACCTATGTCCATAACATTTCAGTTTTCCCAGGGGGAAGTCTTGCACGACTAGATGAGATAAACTTTATTTTGTTTCTCGTCTAAAGTCGGCATGGCATCAAGAACCAGGGGTAATTGGAGGTTTGGATCGACGTAGAGGCAGAGAACCTTTATATTCAGATACCTTAAATCTATTCTAACCATTTAATACCATTGCACTTAAGGCAATTAAACTACTTTTAATGTTTATAGCCTAACATCAAATAATAAATTACATTATTACATTTAGAAATTAAACTAAAATAGCATCATTCGACACTCAACTTCCCTAAAGCCCTTCCATTGGTTTACAATATGGTTCAGCATTAAGTGTATAAAGCCCTATACAAATTCAATTTTCAAATATTCCTTTATTTCAAGCAAAACTTGTAGAAAGTTGATTTAGTTAATGTCTCGCTGCTTTTGTGCAGCTCTTTTGTCGATATTCTACTTTTATAAGTTCCTTACTGGATAACCTATCAAAATGTAATGGGTTGCGCATCTAACAATGAAAAAACAATTTGTTGTTGGGGTTATAGCGAGATTGTCGGCGAGAAAGTACCAAATTTGCACGGTGCGGGATGTAAACCTCGCAACTGCCGTCATCAAGCCGTAGTAGATCGATAAGTTCTGAGCAAGCTGGTAAACATCCTAGCGTCGGGGCCGTGTGATTATGGTGGAGCTGTGTTATGGGGAAAATCCTCAATTAAAAAATCTGACATTTAAACATTTTGCGAGAAAATCTAATAAGATTGAAGCGGTCAGTGAATGCATGTATAATCTTTTGTTGTTTAGTTGCAGAGCTCCAGACTGTTTGACAAGCAAGGTTAATGTCTTCAGTTTTTTAAAATTATATTTATTTTAACTAGTCGCGAACTTGGACTTGCCAATTAAATCTCTTTATTTGACCATTTATGTGTTTATTTGTGGCATATATTTTGTGAAAAATTGAGCTTCAAATCATTCACCAAACAATCAGTTTTTATTTATGTATTCATAAATAACGGTAGATTTAACATTTTTGCTCATGTATTATTTTGTTGTATATTTCTTGGGTCTGTCAGTTCTACTAAGAAAGCAACAAATATTAAAATAATTTCTTACAATTTGTATGGCTAATGCTAACTAAGCTTAGTAATTTAAATGTCATATTTGTGCTTTGCTGTAAGATTGTGCTGCATATAGTTATATATATAGTTTTATATATATATATATATATATATGCATATATGCATATAGTTAATGCAGTGCTTTAAAGCATTTAAACTCATTTAAAACTGCTGTGCTGAAATTTTTGTTTAATCTGAAGTATTAGGTCTTAATTCCAAAAATTCCATTACTTTAGAAACATAAAGTCCTAAGAGACCTCTCAAATGCTTTTCTCTAGATATTGTTTTAAATATATGGTGTTTCATTTTGCTTTTTCTCTTGTAGAATTGATTATTCACTATGCACCAACCTCAGCATACTGGATCACAAAGGCCTCTACCAAAAGTAACTCCTCAGCAGCATGCCAAGACACCCTGCATTCACAGTCATCATCACGAAAAACATTGCAAAATGATTGGTCACCATCAGCATTCTCCTACACAGTGTAACTATGCAGCCTGGCAGGATGGTGGTCGTTTATTTTATAATGCTAAAATGCAGCAATGTCCATGCTACATGCCTAATGAGTACCATCAAGTTGTCCAAGACTATATTCCTTATCATCCAAATTCTGCATTTGTTACAGTTAATTCTCATCAAAAAAGAATTCAAATTTCAAATGAAAGTGCATCAAACATAATTTCACACAAAACCCAATGTCAGACTCATCTTGCCGACCCAAGTCCTAACCTCTATCATCAGATTTCTCACAACCAGCCTCCATTACATTTCCACCAAATTAGTTCACATAATTTGCAGCAATATCATTTTCATGCTCACAATATGGATAAATCTTCACATAATTCTCAAGCTCTTCAGAAGCACAATGTGACTTGTTCCTGTCGTGCCAGAGCCTCTCGTCATTTGCTACATCAGCAGATATCTCTACAAGCAAGTACTCATTATCAACAGTATCATTATCGACTCCATCAAAAGAGACCGATGGATGAGGGTGAAAAACTAAAAAGGTCAAGAGATGGGTGGGATTATGAACTCTCCCAGGATTTGCAGGCCAAGCAGGTTGAAATGCTCAAGAGGAAGTACGGTGGCGAAGCAGGGCCAGTCGTGCTGCTCGGATCATACAGCAGGCTTATAGGAGGTATTCTCTTGACAAAAATTTTGCAAAACTAAAACTGGAAGTCGATAAAAGGAGACTATCGAGACGTTTCAATGAAGCAGGACGAAGCAAAACCATTTGGATGGATGCTTGTCCAACCGCACCTCTCTACCCTAATTACTTATCCTCAAATGCTAAAATGAAAGTTCGAGTACAGCAGGGATATGGAGACTTAAATAAGGAGGACATTCAGTGGAATCAGCATAACCTCCATCCAATGCAGCAGCATGCACCCAATGCAGTTGTCGACACATTGGAAGAGAGAATGCTCAGAAGGGAGGATAGGGTGCCAGGCAACCAAGATGTGAGGAATTTGGATGAGTGCAATGCCGCAAAGAGAAGCGATGCCAGAGTTATACCGAGTCAGCATCAGATGCACCTTTCAGAGCATTCCGGTATACCCAAAGGGATGTTTTGCATTCCTTCTAGAAATTATGAGCCACAGACAAATGAGGTTTACTCGGATCCCATGGTCCTTGATAACGTCGACTTCGACAACGAACTTGTAGCCGAGTTACCCCCCGTTGAAGATGTTTTGGATGACGAAATGTTTGACGCCCCTGCCGATTTCGTACCCGAAGAGTTTCCCAAGACGAATGAGTCCATTTTTAGATCACTGTCATCACATGATCAACAAGTACAGAATATCACTTCATGCCAACGACCATCACAGAATGATTCTGATGGAGCATCTTCCCCCCACAGGAATTTAAGGACTTGGAACAGTTTGGGACGAGGTGATGTGATTAATGTGAAAGGTGGAAACGAACTGAAATCATACAGTTCTCCCGTGTGGAAAAGAAAGCTGGTAACAGCAGATGTAGGTAATGAAGACTATAATTCGAGCCACTGCAGAGTCATCGAGCCGCCATTAGTAGCTCAAGAGTCGCATCCTACATTTGCTCCGCCTCAGCCAAAAATTGATGCCCCTCACCACTCTCAACATTCCAGTCTTTCTGGTAGGCCGAGAGTGACTGACAAGCAGAGGAAACGAACGTATCGGATCGGTCTCAATTTGTTCAACAAGTCAGCACGTTGTTCTAACTTGCCAAGCATTGCATAATTTAAACTTTTAATCATGATTTTCATTCAAATTATAAGTGTTGAAATTACAAAGATGCATTTGAATATTGCATATAATTTTTACATTTTATTTTAATTAAATGTTTGCAGAAAACCTGAAAAGGGAATATGCTACCTCATCGAAAGACATTTTCTCGACAATCGTCCCAGTGCCGTGGCTAGATTTTTGATCGCCCGCAAAGGATTGAGCAAGCAGATGATAGGGGAGTATTTGGGGAACTTGCAGAAGCACTTCAACATGGAGGTTTTGAGGTAATAATTGTGTGAGAATATTGGTTTTGTTGCAACACTGCAATCAATTAATATAGTAATTGAAACCTGGCATATATCACATGTCAAACTAGTCGATCGACAACTTTGATGCGTAGTTATGATAACTACTTTAACTCGAATTGAAAATATCATGGATAAATCATTAGACATTCTAATCAAGATAAATAACTTGTCATTAAAAGCATTATGCATGTGATTCTTTACTTTATGTAGATGCTTTGCTGAGGAAATTGATCTATCAGGACTGCAAATTGATGTTGCTTTGAGAAAATTTCAATCATTTTTTCGAATGCCTGTGAGTTGTTCTGGTTTTGAGGTGTTTGCAGATGTTGACTATTAATTGCGTTTCAAAAGCTTAACTCGGTAATCACGACCAAGATAAGAAAGGATGACGATCATCACCGGTAGATAGATGCATAAGTGCATTTACATTTTGAACCATTGCCACTGCCTCTTTGAAACACTTATTAAAATGGAGTTAATATGAATTATCATGGATGTTAATGCTTTTCTCTGTGATTTACAAACTTTATAATGCCAGACGGCCAAATTAATGTGGTGCTTCTGATTTTATTTTAATCTGTTGTAAGGCATCTAACATTCTCCCTTCTGATGAAAATGACGTTTAATTTGTGAATATATACAATTAATTCACAGAGCAAACATTTTTTAACAGTTTTAACTTGCTTTAATAATAATGTATTGTGTTGAAATATCCAGGGTGAAGCTCAAAAAATTGAAAGGTTGATGGAAGTGAGAATTATGTTACTTTTTTTGTACAATTTTATGCAATTTGCTGATAATTTTTAAAGAAGAATGAGTGTTCGTATCGTTGTGGGGTGTTTGAGGAAGTATTCCGACACGTGGTTATTACAATTATGGGAAAATACGGGACATAGACTTCGCTGCTGCTTGTGTTTATTTTTATAATCGTGAGATGTGATTAAATTCTAGGCATTTGCTAGTCAGTACTGCCATTGCAACCCAGATGTAGTCAAGTCCTTCAATAGGCCTGACACAGTCTTCCTCCTTGCATTTGCAACCATTATGCTCAACACTGATCTCCATAACAAAAGTATCAAACCTGATAGAAAGATGAAGCTCGAAGAATTCATAAAAAATCTTAGAGGTTCTCGGCCATTTTCCAACAATTAATAGCTCGCTCATGTTAATTCGATTACTTTTCGATTAGGAATAGATGACGGGGACGATGTCAACCCCGAGCTGCTTGCAGGGATTTACGAAAGAATCAAGGCTTCCGAGTTTGTGCCGGGATCCGATCACGTTTCGCAAGTGGCCAAAGTCGAACAGATGATTGTGGGGAAGAAACCTGTCAGTGATTTGCAACCACTTATTGAATTAGGAATATAAAATCACTAATAAAATTTACTACAGTGATCATAATATGTTGGAAATAATGAAATTATAATTAGATGGTATTAATTTGCGAATATTGTTTTTGGTTTAGCAATTGGCCGAGCTGCACAGACGCCTCGTATGTTATTGCAGATTGTACGAGGTGCAAGACCCAAATAGGAAAGAAAAGTTTGGGTTGCATCAAAGGGAAGTGTTTTTATTCAATGACATGATTATGGTTAGTTTCTCTTTTAGCTCTTATTTTACAAAATTGCATGTTTGATTTGTAATTTCCAGGTCACAAAAATTATTGGAAAAAAGAAAAATTCCGTGAGCTACAGCTTCCGATGCACGTTCTCATTATCGGGGATGATAGTGTATCTGTTTGAATCACAATGTTAGTCTAATTGGATGTTCATTTGCATTAAAAGTTTAAAGGTCCATGTTCACTTTGTTGGGTTCTAAGAATTAATGAGTAGGAATGATTTGTTGTAATAATTTTACAATAATGCAGATTACAAACATGGAATTCGCCTTGCAAATGGAAGCAATGGAAAGGCAACAATTATGCTTAATGCACGAAATGAACATGACAGATCAAAATTTGTGGAAGACCTCAAAGAAGCCATTCTCGAGGTTTAACCTGGAGATTCGCATTATTTTTGGAAGACTTGGAACTAATTGTCTTTCTTCGAACTGTTGCAGATGAATGAAATGGAAGCACTGAGGATTGAAGAGGAGTTGATGAAACAGCAGATGATGAAGCAAAAGCATTGCAATTACAACAGACACAGCAAGGACTCTGGCGTTGTGGACATCGAACTGCTCCGCCCATCGGATTTTGGAGGCAACAGACTGTCCACCAATGCCGACGCCAGAGTCAGCAGCTCTCCTTCCTTGCCTGATGTTGTGGAATGTTAGCATCATTTCCTTTGACATAAAAAATTACAAAGACGTATGTGGCACGAGAGTGTTTCTGAGTCATTTATTTATTAGGAACTTTAAATTTAAATAACACGACATAACGATTGCTACTTTAACACCTTTAAACACCTAATTGTTTCTAGGTGAAGTTTGTTGTTTTGAATTATTAGCAGAAAAGCATACCAAATGCCATTTATTGTTTGCTAGATGTACACAGAGGCAGTGCAGGATCCTTGGATAGCGGATTGGTGAGCATCCATACCTAAGGACTTCCTGAAGTCCACTAAAGGCATGTTTAAGGAGTATTTTGACTTATGCCATGAATTCTGCTTTAAACTTTATTTTGAAGCATTTGATAAACAAAATTGAATCTCTTTTAGCTTTTGTAATTCATCAGCTGAGTAATTGGTCAATTAATAAATTGTATTTTTATGTATATAAGATGTCGACACTAATTGCTCGATTGGTTGATCTTGCTCTTTTAATGTCCAAACAGTTGTGCCACACCATACATTTCATGTCTTATTTGTAACAAGTATTCACACTAGTCTTTTAGTCATGGAATGAAAGTCGTTGGGAAGGCATTCATTTTTTATTGTTAAGGATCACAGACTGTTTAATTACTTTTAAATGGAGTGTTTGTAGACCTCTCTTTATGGCATTTATTATGTTCTGTATTATAGCATTGTCTAACTGTAGTTCTCTTTTGTGGATTCTCTTAATCAGCTTAATTTGAATCAGCTGTCGCTTCACAATTGCTTCATTTGTTGTTTTAAAACTTTTGTTTATCATCAAATTCAATGTTTATTTAAAATGACAGCCATAACTGAAATATGTATTAAAATCAAGAATCTTCAATAATTGAAAAGTTGTGATTAATTTGAACATTTCATAAAAGTTTGGTAGATTTAGAGGTAACTGAAATCCTTATTCATGATTAATGAAAGTATTTTGTCATTGAATAGTAAAAGTGTGAAAGAGGAAGCAACATGGGATCAAACTTACAGGTGTCACTTAAAATTATGTCAAATGCACTGAGATAAAGATTTAATCTGCTCAAAACAGGAAAGAAATCCTAAAATGAATGTGATTGTAAGGAGAATAGTATCCAGTTAAATAAGTGCATTGTGTCTACCTCTTGGCAGCCATCAATAATGGCAGTTGACTTTCTGCAATCACTAAGTAGTCATACCCTACTAAAGTCTCAAATGTTTGTTGTAAAAGCAACATCTTGATTGTATTACTATGAACTCGTGCCAATTCTAAAATTTACTAATCTACTCAAAATATCTGAAAAATACTTATTTTCTGATAAAATATGGTAGATTTTAAAATAATGTGCAAATCCATATTTGTGTGCCTGCCATGTTTATGTATCTCCATCCTAATTCTAACCAAATCACTCAACATAAATATTAACCTATGTCAAGATTGCACTCTATTAAGTTTTGAATGTTCCACTATTATTCAGCACTTTCCTTTTCAAATGCTCTCAACTACCAATAATACAACAACCTAATTTGAGAAAAATGTCTCCTTTGCAAATAGAAAAATAATTTGATAAGAAAATATACACTCCTTCAACTGAATATAAAGTAGATGTTACATATTCATCAGAATAAAAGGTCCAACGAGGTGAGGTAGAGTTCAAATAAAACATGTCATGCCAAACACTAAATGTCAAATGTTAGTGATCAAAATTTAAATCCAACTTCATTTGAATTGTTGTCAGGAAAGATTAACAAAAGCAGATGATGAGGCAGTAATTATATATATACAAATAAACAAAGTCAAACAACCCATTGGCAAATGAAATACCTCTCGAGGAAGAAATTAAATAAAAAAAACAATTGTATCACCAAGAGTCATGTGAGTTCTGAATTCTTAGTCTAAAACAAATACTTAATAAGGCACATTCAAAGCCACTTACGCAGTGACCTGATAGAAATAGATGTATTCGAGTTAAATGGTGGAAAATTGAAACAATTGACTTGAGAATCACAAGAGAGAGTGAGCGTTGCTGCGATAGAACAACATGGACTGCATGTTGCAGAGCTGTGTCCTCAAGATGTTTATTTCTGCTTTCAAGCTTATGTTCTCCTGAGCAAGTGATCTGGCTTTATGTGCTGTCTCCTCCTCTTTTTGTTTTCTTGTGTCTCGAGACTCTTGGCTGCCTCATTATTTTTTCGCCTTCTTTCCCAATAGGCCTCGTCTTTCAGCTGGCCACTTCGGGTTCGAGAAGTGGATTTGGTTTGGATTCTTTCAGGAGGTAATAGTGATTTGTCACCAAGGATTTGGTTGCAATGGTTCTTGATTATAAAGTCACATTTATCTGGAGAATCAATAGGACTAAATACCTCTGGGCTTTTACTGCTGGCTAAAGATTCCTGATCATCACTTTTGTCAGGAACAAACACACAGGCCTCATCTGAAAAGCTGGTTTTCACTCTTTTGGCATCAGTACCAGATGATTCTTCCACTGATTTAAATAAATTTATTGGCCTTTTTCTGTGAGGCAGGGTTCTCATCCACATCCTGTCTAATTGTTGGTCATTCGATGCCAATGCTGAAGTGGTAGAATTGCTCACAAATGGATGCCCGTCACCTGGGCTCGGAGAAACGGATGCACTGGACCTTTGCAAAGTTTCATTACGTGTTCTGGTGATAAATGGTGAATCTGGTGATGGGGTTTTGGCTTCAATAAGATTTTTACTCCCAGCTTCCTCTTTCTCTGAAATTTTGTCAGGGAATATTTTGAACATTTTCACATGTTCCAAAGAGAACATTTTGACATTACTATTTGACATAAAACTTGACACATTGGTGTTATTTTTAAATGCACAGTAATCCTCTTTAGCAACTCTTTTTGATAAATCCAATATGGCATTCTCACTGGAATCAGCTAAAGCCATCTACTAAAATAAAAAAAAACAAGTTAAGAAATTCAGAGCTCCTTAGCACTATAGAAAGTGCTAAAAAATGTAGTCAAATAAAGGTTAAATGTGCAATTGCAAATGTGCAACGAATCTACAATATTTATATTTATTACCATCAGTAATAAGGTTGATAAACTAACAATGCATTCCCGTGACATAATTACTCATTTACCATTAAATATTCAATCTAACCTTTGAAAAAGTGTAAGTTTATGCCACACGAACGTTCACAATCTGAGGAGACGCTCAGTCAAAACTTTAGTTACGTTGGGCTGACCGCTCAAGTTAGGAACGATAAACATGTTAAGTCGGTCCACATGGTGCAGTTTTCGATAGTGTGAGCAGGGATAAATTCTTTTTCTAAATCTTTCAGAAAACATGGACCCGATGAGGGATTCACCCCTTTCCAGCTTATTTGGATTTTCTGATGCAAAGCTATGATTTCTATTTCTATTTGGAGAGACATCACAAAACATTTAAGTATAAATTATCCAAACTAGAGGTTAATAATGATAAAGGTTTGCTAGCATTTTTTTCGATGACTTCTATGTCCGAACTCACAAATTCCAGGAAAATGCTTCAAAAACACTCGCTTTGAGTGTATCACACACTTTTCGTTTAAATTTTAACTGGTTACGCGACTTTTATCGTTACCAATTGTTTCAATTTATAGCGATTACAATGGGTATTCATGGAATATGAACCCCATAAAAATATTCATCCCATGTTCCGAAATAATCTAGAATTTAAAAATATCTCAAACTGAAAGCAGTTTGTTCATACAGGCGCGCTGACTATTGTGATGATTATAGTAACATCAACTTCTCAACTAGATTAAGGTGAATCAGACGCGATTATGAGGTTTGCTTTAACAAGCGTTGCAACAATGTTATAATAATTCTCTCGGAGAACTATTATTTCTATAAATAATGGATTGAAATAATAAGCAGAGCTGATTTGGAGCTGCATGACGTAATTATCACATACTTTCCTATTTTGGAAAGTAAGGCGAGTTACGGCCAAGTACAGTCAATGCGGAGATGATTTGAAAGAATTCTCGTCCAGATCACATTCCGCAATTTTGAAACCTCTCGACGAACACAGGGGAATGCCAAAACCAATTACGATTTTTTTCCCTTCACTTAAATTGGAGAAACATTCAATGGAAGTTGATATTTAACCGGATGCTCACATTCCTTGACACCTAGACAACTTTACACGAATGCACAATTTTATGTCAAAGGGTTGCAAAAATCTCGGTTAATGTCGAGCGGCTACCGTTGTACACAGACCGACTATGATCGGCAGCTGGCTTGTCATTGTGTGTGAACTTTATCTTCTGAGGTGCTTTGTTTGTTTGGCTTACTCAGCATGAAAATACAAATGAGCACATGACATCATGCATGTTTTAGGATAAATCTGTCCCATGGTGATATCTACGTATTTCAAGTCTGACGTCGTCGAAACATTGGTTCACGATCAGATGTAATTTCTGATCATTTGTGACCTATTTCGTTGAAATGTTTGAAAACCGGATTGAGTATGCAAGATTTTGCCACCATCTGAAACAGCTCCCTGGTATCATTTGGGTGGTATGCGGATATCAGCGTTGATTAAACAATAATTGAACTCTCGACGGTGATAGGCGCAAATGAATTGCTATCAAGTAGAGTGCCACATCTTCAAGAAGGTCCAATTACCGCAGTAAGAAAGGGCAACTCGCAATGATTGCACACGCTTACAAATGAACTAAGCAGACCTGTGCATTGGAGTTTACCTGAGTCATCTTTCACGAATCGTTACAAGACGACTCGCATGGCAGCAGGAATTTAAAATGTCGTTATGATAAAAATCAAACCTAAGTGATTTATAGGTAATAAATAATAGTGTTACTACAATGATTTGCACTAAATTCAGAAAAATCTAAATTATCTTCTTAAATGCTGCATGAAAATTAGTTTTGCGCCAACATTAATACAAAACAAGAGATGTTTGTTTTTTTTATTTTATTGAAGTCCCTTGCACAACTGAGATGATTAGGACTACAAAAAAAGATATCAAAAACTTATATATGAATAAGTGTACACTTAGGGGCCGTCCATAAATTATGTCAACAAAGTAGGGGCGAAAGGTTTGAAAAAGTTTGACAATTCTTGACAAGGGGAGGGGGTTTAAGATTAATTGAAGTCAAAATAAAAATAACAGTGTTACTTTTTATGATAAAAAATCTAAATTTTAACAGATGTATTTATAATATTACTGTTAGTCTTTCAGTCGTCATTGCTTGAACGGATTTGCAAAATCTATGTTGCTTCACAAGCATGGTCGCTGTGAGGGTTCTAGTGTCCAATGGCCCGGTAATTTTTAGGGGCCCGCCAGGGTTTTAAAATATTGAAATTTTACAATCGTGACCTTTGATTTTTGAATTTTTTTCTGGGAGATTTTGATCTTTGGTGACATTTTTAAAGGTTTTTATCTTTTCAGAGACGATTTTTCTAACGCTATGCCGATAATATTTATTAAATATCGAGATATCGATAATTAAAGCCAGTTAATAAAATGGATTTATCCATTATTTTTTTTTATTTAACAACTTTGGGGGTTAGAACCCGCAAACCTCCCTGGGTTCGCCACTGTTATTATGCATGGATTGGCATCACATGAAAAAAGACCAAGTGATTTATGCAGAGGTATAAAAACTATAAATCAGTTAACTGAACAAGTGACCTTAGACGGCTTTGCCATCAATAAAAGTGGACTCTACCTTCGTCTTCGTATAGTAGTTCATCTCTAGAAGGCCAGCATCATGTGAAGGCTGTTCCTGCAAAACTCATTAGACCCCAAAATGATAAGCACGCCAAACGAATTGATGGCTTGTTTTGCACAGAAACCATTAGTCATTTGAATGAGTTGGGTTCCAATTGGCTTGACTGCTGCTAACAAACAGAGTCCTTTGTTAATGCATGTTGAATATGGGGTTAATTTGCCCGATCATGACTGGGTTGTGACTGCACGACATAAGCTAATTCCTTCAGTGCATTCAGGAATTGAAATTCAGTAAAATGGTTCAAGAAACCGAGAAGCTATTGGCCATTCAGGACCAACCGACATAGCAATCAGATCTAGTAAACATTCATCATCATTGGCATTTAGTCATGAACTTGATTTTGAAAAATTACTCAGTCTTGATGAGTTTGATGCCACTACGAAGTGTGGTATTGATAGATTTGTTAAACCAATTTTAATTATGGCAGTATCAAAAATTAATTAAAAATGCAGTTCATTTTTTGCATCACGATTTTGATGCTGTATTTCTTGTAGCAAGCACTCCAGGATAAAGAACAAAAGAGAAAAACTCAGCAAGCAACTCACTGGGTTGATTTTACCACATGACCACTATGGTAGCCATTTGAAAGAAGGGTCTCACTATTCATACTGAATTGGATAAGGTAAATTTTAAGTTTGAACAAACACTTGCTGAAATTTTGTCATAGATGTTCATTGATAATTTTCCAACAGTTGCTAAATATATAAAGCATTTACCAATTTACCAAAAAATAACATTATTATGTCTTTCTTTTTATAGGGGGGGGGGATAAAATAGGCCAAAATTCTCATTGGTACCACCTTGGAATCAGTATTAGGTGCTGTTACTTGAGACTCCTATGGCTGGAATTCTGTCCCCCTTTGCTGAAACGTATGTGGTGTTCAAATGTTTCAATTCTGGTCATTCCCATTGTTTCCAGACCTCTACTGAACAAACGTTTTCTAACCCTGCTCTCTAATTCTAAAAAATGTTCGAAATTGTTTCGAAATGTTTCTAATTTTCAATTTCTGAAGAAGAGGAGTGTGACTGTGAACTGGTATTAACAGCTCTGTTCAATTTAAATTTCTTCTTAAGGCATGCCTTTTCAATGTGTCCTATTATCCCATAGAAATTACACTCAGCTTTTTGATATCTGCAATCATCTATTAATTAAATAAATACTAGATTGCAAGTTTAAAAAGTGAGCATTTTTTCCAGAGTTTTCACCACTGGAATCAAACTTCTCACTGACATTTGGTTTTTGTGTTGAATATGCTTCTGATCCACTAAATTCAGATGCTAACAGAACATCTAAACTAAAATTCTATGAAGCTTCAATCCAGCTATTACTTTAATTGAAATGGGAGATACTCTTCAATACTTATATGCATGGCATGTAATTGGAATGCTAATATGCATTAATATATGTCCACAAATGTAAGAAAATAGAGAAGTAAATCAACATAAATATAACTTCTGGTAAGGAAATGACTAGTAACAAAAATTACAAATAATTCCTTTTCAAGAACAGAACCAAAACTATGAAACTGAATGAAATTTTAATGTTATTAAGCTAGCATGGAATCCACAATTAATGAAAGGTTTTTGACTTTTGTTAACACTAGGATCAAGTGTAATGGTATAACGTGTTCGGAAATTTAACCGGTAACTATTGTCAGAAAGTGCTTAAAGATACATCCAAAATTGACAAGGAATCATCATAAAAGTATTTTCGGTAGCACATAATGTTCCGTAATTAGAACTATATATCGCCGGGAAAATGTTGAAAGGCAATCAAGAACACTGAAGTTCTATTTTTTAAAGCAATCCGAATATTTTTATCTTTATCGGTTGATTTTTAATCGCCTTTTTTATAAAACCACTTTTAGGGGCTAGAACAGTGGTAGATTTCACCTTCGTTGAAATTCGTGCGATACTGGAAATCAACGTAACTAAATCATAAAATAAACAAAAATTAATTAGAAGAATGAAAATTTAAGTGTTTCGCAGCAATTGTCCACCAGTTATAATATTTTATAACTATTTATTTACTTATTCTTGTTTATTTTCCTAATAGCCGGCAAAATCTTGTTTATTTACAAAGACGTTCTGGTCTCATGTTCTGGTTTCTGATTAATATTTTGTAAATAGTTTGCTAAGTATAATAAAATTATATTTAACAAGTTGTTAAACTAACTAATTTTATTGGATAAAACTTTAATTTTGCAGAATTATTTTTAAACGATCATTGTCTTAATTTTCATGTTTTGAGGTGGTTAAATTTCATTGGTTGAAAATTGTCAAATTCTTATTGGACAACGTAGTCCAATCAAAATCGTCCATCTGGCGGTGGGATCGAGATAAGTAGGTAGCAATACGTGCAGTTTGTATACAGTCTCGATTCGCTTGGTTGTTGACGGGTCGTCTTTGGATCAAGTTCTACAGTCTGACATGGGGAAGGTTGCGTTTGTAGCACTTTTTGCTATGGTTTTTGCTTTGGCTTGTTCGGAGCCGACTGTTTATTTTAAAGAGGAGTTTGACGGTTAGTTGTGTCCAGTTGTTAGTTGTTTGTCTTAGTTTGGAGTTTAAGAACGTCGATGAGGACAAATTCTGTTTTTAGATGGCTGGAGGAGCCGTTGGGTAGATTCGACTGCCAAGGGATCAGATCAAGGCCTTTTTGAAGTCAAAGCTGGAAAGTTTTACAACGACCTCGAACATGACAAAGGTTCGTGAACATTTTATGGAGGTTTAGCATTGCTTGATTAGCTTGATTAAGTTGTATTGCAATTAAATGTAGGCTTGAAAACCACCCAAGATGCCAAATTTTATGGCATTTCTGCAAAGTTTGACAAGCCCTTTACTAATGATGGTAAAACGTTGGTGATCCAATTCACTGTGAAGCATGAACAAGAAATTGATTGTGGTGGAGGATACGTGAAAATATTTCCAAGTGACTTGGATCAGAAGCAAATGCATGGTGACTCACCTTACTACATCATGTTTGGTCCTGACATATGTGGGTACAGCACAAAGAAGGTTCATGTCATCTTCAACTACAAAGGGAAGAACCTCTTGACAAAGAAAGAAATTCGTTGCAAGGTTTAATATTTTGGTTTAATAATCTGATACAAGATATTTGTAAAAAGCTTTAAAATGTATTTAGTAAGTAGTTTTGAAGGTGAAGTTTTTAAATACAATGCTGCAGGATGATGTTCTTACTCATCTGTATACACTGGTTATTCGACCTGACAACACTTATGAAGTTAAGATTGACAACAAAAAGGAAGAAAGTGGTACATTGGAGGATGATTGGGATTTCTTGGAGCCCAAAACCATCAAGGTATATCATTGCTTATAAAGAGTTATTGTGAGTTGGCATCTAGATCTTAATAATTTCTGAAGGATCCTGAAGCTAAGAAACCTGAAGACTGGGATGAAAGAGAAAACATTGATGATCCCAATGACAAGAAACCTGAAGATTGGGACAAGCCCGAGCACATTCCTGATTCTACTGCCACAAAGCCTGAGGATTGGGATGATGAGATGGATGGAGAGTGGGAACCACCAATGGTAGACAACCCTGAATACAAGGTGAGTTTTAGATTTGTGAACTCTAGATATATGATTTTTATGGCTTGAAGTAGTCAGGTTAAAAAAAAAACATGATTTTTAGGGTGAATGGAAGCCAAAACAGATACCTAATCCCTCGTACAAAGGAAAGTGGGTTCATCCTGAAATCTCCAACCCTTCTTATGTAGCAGATGACAAGCTTTACAAATACACCGATATTGGAGCCATTGGCTTTGATTTGTGGCAGGCAAGTTCATATAATTATTGCCATCATTGAACTCGGTTACTGATATAAGTCCATTTTAGGTTAAGTCTGGTACAATCTTTGACAACGTCTTGATCACTGATGATGAGGCTTATGCTGAGAAAGTTGGTGAAGAAACTTGGGGCATTACAAAGGTTGGGGAACAGAAAATGAAAGATAAGGCTGATGAAGAGGAGGCCAAGTTGAGAGAAGAAGAAGCCAAAAAACAAGAAGGTAAATTTGATTGTGACAAGGTTATTTTAGTGATTCTAACCTTACTTTTTACAATTAAGCTGAAGAAAAATCTAAACCCGACGAAGATGAAGAAGACGAAGACGATGATGAAGATGACAGGAAGGAGGAAGAAGAGGAACCTTCGGTAGTTATGATCGTTTAAAAATATTGTTGCAGTTTAATCAGTGCCAAATGCTTTCTGGTAAACATTTATATGTCGCTCCTTACTGAGGCTGTGCAACCTGGGTTGCCAAAATGACTCGTTGCAACTGTTGGCAATTGCCACTTCACACAGGAACACTGACTTGCATTTAGGTATTTGGGTATGTGATGTGTTTGTAATTATTTTGTACATTTTATTTTCAGGACGACCCTAAGGACAAACATGATCCTGGAGAGTTATAGGAAGATGATGACTCAAAACTTGTACAATATTTGTAATTTCAGGTTCATGTAATTTTTAAGTGTTAGGTGAACAGGACTGCTAAATGTTGATTGTGGGAAATTTGTTGATCAAGGTTGCCTACTCTTGGTTGCAGTATGTCCCTTATCACTGGAGATTTCTTAATAAAGATTTACTCTAGTATCTGAGCGTTGTTCTGAGTTTGAGGGGTTGAGGAAAGTGTTTACCTTTCTAGCATATGTAGCGGACTTAATAGCAGTAATGTTGGCAGTTTGGATGCTTGAAGTGGACTTGCCCTGGGGGGCCGGGCCGCCTGCGCCTTGAGGAGTTAGCGCTTGAACGCCAAAAGCGCTTGCCCACTACACCAAGTCCTGTTTTTTTGGTTCGTTCTACTAAAAACTTGGAAATGAAAAATATTTCTGGGATGTTTTTGTATGGGTTAGGAATCCGAAATGTTTCAGAATTGAGAGTTGAGGCACGCTCATTAGTCATCTCAGTTATAAAGGTAGCAGTTGGTTGTCGAAAGACCTTTTTCGCTTCATTCATTGTCTATCAGCTGACAACTTCATTTTTCCAATCCCAAATTACAGAAGTGCTTAATTTTGGGATGAACAGTTACATCCTTTCTAAGCCACAAATTTATGTGGAAATAAAAATATTTGCAAAATTAAATTCTAATGCTGTAATTATTTCGAGCATAAATGTTTGAGGTAGCAGACGTTCTAAAGTTAAAAATGGGCGCATTTCTTGTTTGTTTTTGGTTACGTGCATATGGGAGCTGGAGTTTTGTTGTGCGTTTATGATATGTTATGGAGGAATTGATCTGCAATATTAGTAAATGCGGGGCTAAACTGACAACTACTGCTTGGGTAATTCTTTCTGTTTAAACTAGTTTTTTTTGTATATCCCAACTATTGAATTATTTTAACAGGCAACTTCTTGCTTTCGTATCTGAACGAAGTCGTCGATCATCGTTATTTATCTTTCCGTTTGTGAGAGCGTATTCCTTAATTTCAGATGTAGATATATTTTGCAACGATTGCGCAGTTAAAGAATTCAGTGAAACAAGTTTCTGCCCTCTCTGTCAGTCACGTAATGCTAAATTACATAACTTACCGCATAGAATGTAACAAGTAATTAAAATTGGTTTTAGGTAAAGTTAAATTTGTGGATAAGCTCGATGTAAAGTGTGTCGATGTACAACCATCAGAACGATCTAAGGCGGTGAGTAATTTTTTCATTAAATGACTATAAAGTAGACATGGGGCCAATTACCGATTCCTTATACTTCCGAGTACTTATTTATAGAAACTCATGCGAGCGACTATGATTTGTTATGTAATATGTTGTCATTGTATTTTATTATCGTGATTTTTGTGGTAATATAAAATATGTTCAAGTGGCATGTTTTAGTCTGCAACTAAATTTTGTTTCTCATTATGCCCTTATTCTAAATAAATTTTAATCTCATAGTTTTGAAATTATCTCCTATAATTTTGAAAACGTTTTATATTTGGCTAATTTTTGTAAAGGTTTTCATTGATGTTTTCTCTCTTTCATCACCTTTAATCTTGAACATTTTAAAGGAATTTTCTAACTTGAATGTTGAAGTTATGCATCGTCGTCTTTATAGCATCAAGATGCCTGAATAGATCAAGAGAGAAACGCAGAGATTAATGTTAGATGGCAGCAACAAAATGCAAAGAAATTTTCTATATTAAATGATTATGTAAAAATGAAATGTTGTTGCATTAGATTAACGTCCGTTATATAAGAATATGGATTAGTATGGTGCTCATTTAATGAGGTTCGAATCCGTGCTGCCCTTGTGAATGGTGGAAGTCGAGAATGGTACAATCGGAGCTTTGTGATTGGGATATGAATATGTTTAGAAGATGTTTTGAGAAAGTGAAGAGGTGAAAGAATTCCATTATTACAAGAAATCTAAAGTGATTACATTGGCAACTGGAAGTTATGTTATAGTGATACACTTTTATTTGTTGCTATTATCTCTTCAAACTTCTAAGATGAAGCTTCTTGAAGAATTAAGGGAATAATGAAGATGTTCATATCGTTGAACATCAACTAAGAAGTCGTTCCACAAGGAAAGTGAATTGAATTCCTTTCGCGATCGAGGTTTAAATAAATAAAAATAATTATTCCTTGCATTCATTGTCATTTTAGAAATGGTTCGGGGCCTGTGTTCATGTTTAAATGAGTTTTTACAATTTTTACTAGATGATGATGGTCGGACTGAAACCTGAAACCATTATGGAGGTATGCCAGCGAGGCCTTTCATTCTGGTCGTACCAAATAGCCCACCAAATCAACGGCCTGGAGAGTTACGCCAATTCGATAAAAGAGCAAAAAAATCAGCTTGAACAACTCTACAAACATTTGATAAGTCGAGCTGAAACCACAGTAACAGGTTCGTGTTGTAATGAACTACCCGCTTTATCATGTTGCTTGAAATATTTAGTCATTTTTCTCGGCTTGTGATCATTCACTGATATCCGTCGTGTATCTGGTCAAATGAGAAATTTGAGAATATATGATCTCATTTAGATTTGAAATTTTAATGATGGTGGAGGAGGATGTTCTTAATAATTCGAACGTTGTCCTTTCGGTCCATATGTTATTATGTGATTGTTATAAAACATACAAAGCCTTTACTATAATGACAACACGAGTAATGTTTAGCGAAATTTGAGGTAATATCGAATAACAAGGATAATTCTGGAATGGGAAATTTGTGAAGGATTGAAAGGACTCAAAGTTGATTTCACTTGGATTTCGGACCTCCGATGTCCTGCCTCAAACGTGGATGAAATGATCATTTACTCAATTTAATTTTGACCTGAAGCCAGACTTTGGTTACTTGGTTTTTGTACTTGCTCGAGCACTTGAACCTTCAGTACTTGAAATGTTTGCTGAAGACATTTGCAAGTCTGTAAGTTTGCTAGAAATGAATCCCAATAATCATCTGGTCAGAAATCATTGAAAATGAAAAATTGTTCGAGTTGAGGGAAATGAGAAGCCACCTGTCGTTTATTCGGTGTTTCAGTGATTGTTCTTTGTTCTAATCAGCCATAAATGACGAACTATAACTTCTTTACATAGTTATATTATTGCAATATACTACTATCATTTGCAGAAACGGATGTATTTATTGCTGTGCCTTTGTAATTATACGTTTAAGATATTATTTTATATTTAAAAACACGAGCAAACTGGATTAAATCGTAGAAGCAGAACCCATAATACTTGTACTACAAATATACATTGATTATGAAGTTGTTCCAATCATTAATCATTACAGGCTTAAGACAGCAGAATGAAGGTAGGGTGTTTGTGTTGAAATTGGAGTTGGGATTCTTTGAGAATTCTTTTTCCTACAAAGGGCTTAAAAAGGAGCTCGATATTATGCGCCAAAAGAATACAGAATTCAACGACAAGTTGATGGAGAAAAACAGATACATACATAAACTCCAAGTTTTTCAATTTTATTAAATCGATTTATTATTGTATTTTGTTGCCAAGAATTTTGAAACATTTTTGTACTTCTTGAGGGGTACTTTGTGATAAATTTTAGAACATGTATGAAGCTTCTCGACGTCGGGTTATTTCTTCGAAACCATTCGAGGAGAAGGACTCCGGCTTTATTCCAAAGTTTGTGAACATGAGCCACGATGCTTATCAAAACAGAGGACACAGTTTTTTCGGATATGAAGGTAGGCACGGATTTGTTCCAACTTTGGATAGAAAGCAAAAATATCTTCTTTCTTCATTAAGAGCCAATGAAATCGTGGAAGATATCGGATGATCTTGCCATAAACATGTCTTCATGTTGCCTCACTGAAAATGCTGTGACCAAGAGTGTGGACTGTCCCAATCCTAAATTATTTTGAAGAACTATAACTTATTGCAAAGTTATTACTAATTTAAAAGTGTTCAATAAAATGCTCAGATCATTCATATTTGTTGATATCCTGCCTTCAAATTAATTCTTAAGAATGAGTAATATTGTCGATGGTTCTCAATGTTCAGAGATTATTTAAAAAATACTGCTTCCAGTTTTTTCTTGAACGATTGAATGGTATCATAGAGCCTTCTTCGGCTGCTTGGTTTTTGAATTTTTCAAAGCATTTTTCAAAGTTTTTTGCACGCCATTGTTTTGAACGTGCTAATGAGTCAAGCATTCGGTCTCCAAAAGCTTTCTCTTATTCTGAGCCAATTCGAGCAAAATACGTCAAGTATTATTTATGACTTTTGATCGTATTAGGATCTCATGTTTATTCTCACGATACTTTCTCAGTTTAATGACGAGCTTATTCTGGTGTTCTTGAAATGATTTCATCGGAGTCAATGAGTAGTTCGAATATTTATTAAGATTCAGCATGCTTAGTCTTAGCAGATAATTTTAAAATTTCGAAACCGCTGGTTCGCTCTTCAGTCGTTCACGAGATGACTGGAATGCTTGTCGATGAAGGTCAGTGTCTCATTCGATATTCAGGGGCGTGGCTCTGGATGTGTGCCTGTCCAATGAAATTTTAAGAGGACTGCTCGAGCAGGAATCATTTCAATTACAATTCCACTCGTCACATAAGATATTGTCGTTCTGTAACTCGATGTTTCTTAAGTTAACTTTAAGCTAACAAATGTTCGAGGGCGAATCCACAACAAATAGAGGAAAAATATGTTCAGTCACCCCAATGTCTTCCTCCCTACTTCACGTCAAAGAGCAGAATGAAGTTCATATTCTTGATTCCTTGCCAAAAAGTCCCGTCGATGGAGACCTCAGCAATCCTCGGTGGTTCTCTGGAGGTTGTGAAGCGGTCCTTACTTTTTCGAACGAGCAAATCGACTGTATTTGTGCTGCTCTACGGCAGAAAGAAGACTTCTTGGTATTGGATGAATTTTTGAAAAAATATTTTAAGGCCAATGACACCCTTGGTGTCAGCGAGGAGGTTTTGAAAGCTCGAGCTTCTCTGGCATTCTACCAGCACCAATACAGACTCCTTTTTGAGATCCTGACAAGTCGAAGTTTTCATCACTCTAGTCACACACAGTTGCAGAACCTTTGGTACAAGGCCCACTATGCCGAAGCTCAGAGAATTCGCGGAAGACCTCTGGGAGCGGTGGACAAATACCGCCTTAGGAAAAAATATCCGCTACCGAAAACTATTTGGGATGGCGAGGAGACAATTTATTGCTTCAAAGAAAAATCGAGACACGCTCTAAAAGTGAGCTTCAAGCATAACAGATACCCTAGTTTGGAGGAAAAGAAATTGCTGACCAAAAAGACAGGACTGACTTTGACCCAGGTGACGTAAAATTGTGTTGATTTCTCATTCATTAATTTATTCATAATTTAATATTACCTATCTAAAGTTGTAATATTCTTTTTATTACTACTTATTATTATTATTATTATTATTATTATTATTATTATTATTTTACGTTACGTTTATTCATTATTTTAAATTGATTTGAAATTATGTATTTTTAAATTCCACAAACTTTGAAATAAAATTTAGGATTGTATGTGACATTCTTTGCGTAATTATTGACAAAACGAAATGTTACTAAGGTAAACATCTTTTCTAAATCCTTTGATGAATGGCTTGAAATAAGACTGCTGTTTATTTGGGGAAATTATCCTTTTTAACGTGTCATGATTTCATTATATAATTAGATAAATTATTGCATTTTGTAACACTAAATTTGAATAAAGCCGGCGTTTAAATACTCAATTTGTAGTCGCTATAACCTTTTGTATTTTTGTATCACTTTGTATGTGTCAAAGATCTTGACGGGTTGATTTGTACAGGTGAGTAACTGGTTTAAAAACCGTCGTCAGAGAGATAAGACATCACAAGGAACCCAGATGAAGCATGAAAGCGTGTCCACTAACTTGTCTCAGCAGCACAGTTTTTCGTCCCAAGATTCCCTCGTATGTTGTGAGATGCCGCAGCATTCAAATTGCAATGTCCCTCAATTTGACGGACACCTTTCGTGTCACTTTTCCAATCAGTCTCTTCTAGAAATCATGCACGACAGGTGAAATGTTTATGTCTTTAAAGTGACTTGCGAATAACACATTATTCAACTTATGAAAGATATTGAATTTGTGGTTTATTACGTTTATATTTATTGGTATAATAATTTTATCGGAAAAAATAAAACGTGAATGTTTTCAGTAATAAAGTTCAATATTAGTTCTATAAACACTCATCAGTTTAAAACCGTGATTTAAATATGTAAATATGAACTTAATGGTGCTTCTAACTTCAAAAGAACGTTTTGTCACGAAAATGCACGTGTTGAGTTGTGCAACAGCGATGTACAAATTATAGACCAGTCGGAAAAGAGAACACCATTGTTAGAAATTCCACGCTGAATTTGAGAAATATTCCGCCCACTCCACGTTGTTATTTTCTCCTGAAATTTCCTAAAAGAAGCGTCGATGTCCAACATGGAGGGACATGCACGCGTTCTCTTCTGCGAAACACCGAACCAAAAAGTCTCTTAGAAGATGGAAACTAACTGCCATAATCAGCTCTTCCGGTCATCAGTCAGTGGCGAAAAATGTAACTTTCATGTCTGGGAAGGGCCTGCTGAATTATTTCTTCATGGCGGTCGAGAGGTGGAAAAGAAGAGGAGGACATAATTGGAGTGATGATGTTGGCCTCACCTGCTTTCCGAATCTTTTAAGCGAGCATCTCTCTGGAGATTCATCGGCCATTCATTTGTTTGTTCATGCGGAAAATCCACTCTCTAAGACATTGGCGCCCAAAGCGGAGTCAAGAAATGAATTGAACGAAAAATGTGCATGAGCAAACTTTTTTTCGACTGTGGTATTATATCATTACGATGCTAATTCTGTATAATAATAATAATAATAATAATAATAATAATAATAACATTCGATGATGATGATGATGACGATGATGATGATAATCTCGAGCGTATCGCAACCTCGAGCCACGATGTGGGGACGTTAAATATTTCGATTGTGTGTTATCGTTATTGTGTCTGTTTTATGGTCACGATAGTTAAAAAATTAATATTATTATTATTGTCAACAACACAAATTTATTAGACAAATATAATCCAACAACTCAAGCAAGGGAAGTAGTTCACGTTAACTTGTATTAATTAGTTGTTTAGAAAGCAAGCTTTCAATTCTCAAATATCTTCAAATCTCACTTAAACCTCTGCTCCGTACATTTATAATGTTAATTTCTTGTTTAAGTTTTTCATAAATTTTTTATAATAATTTATAATGACAATGTTATAATAACATTATATTTTCAACAATTCTGACTTTATTTGATTATATGTTAATAAATAATTGTTAAAGCCTGGACGGCTGGTTGGTTCTTGAACTATTTTATGTGTTTACTAGTTTATGTGTATCGTTGAATCCAGTTCAATTTACACTTCGTCACCAACATGCTTCGTTAAAAACCTGTTAACAACGAAATTTTCACTAAAATTCGTTGTGGTGTTTTGCAACTAAATCTTAGTTTTTAAATGATTGTTTCAAATGATTGTCAACAAAATAATAAAGTTATCAGCATCGAGGATCTTGTCCGATCTGTGGTTGTGTGCATGTTTTGAAGTCCTTGAAATTATTATAGGAAAATATCTTTAAAAATATTACAAGTAGGAAGCATAACTTTCATGGAACGTGTGTCGACAATTTTTTTAAAAGCGACTCAATTGATGATAATTTGTCAACCTCATGTTGTTATGGAATGTAATGATTTCAAAACCGTATTTCATTAATATATAATAAAAAAAAAACTCTATTTTCAAATTTAAAATTACTTGTTGACACCACGAGGCCTTCTGAAAACTTGTTGAGGGATGGTCGCGATACAAGGAGGTTTCTTCTGTCGAGTCTGCTGAACCTCTTCGTTCCTCGTAGGTTTTCTGAATTTGGAGGATAGTATTTGTTTTTATTTGATTTCTCGGACCTGAAAAAATCTCCAATAGGGCCGTGCACATGGGTGAGTAAATTATGTACGCCTTCAATTATCTTTCCATTAATGAGCATTAGCAAGTATTTTTAAGTCCACGTAAGTTGCATGCAATAATTTCATCTCGTTGCAAATATCGAATAGCTTTCACCTTTTGGTTAATTAGTTAAGCATTATTTAAGCGGAAGAAAAGACCGACCTCCGAGTAGAATCTGGCCAGTTTCGTGGCGATAAAACATTGGAGAAGGAGGTCTCAGTTTCCAAGTGCCATAAGCCACGTGAATTCTTGACGCCAGTAAGCAAAGGAAAAACAAAATGTAGGACTAGAAGCTGCGAATCAAATGTTAGATTACAGAATGAAACCATGCTTGATTATTTGAAAAAATTTGCAAACGCTGAGAAAAACTTCTCTCTAGAGAAACTAAAAAAGAGTGCTTCAAACTACGACAAACTCAACAAGCTCAGCACAAAAACAATTGCAAGGAATGATTTCGTGGAATCCAAAATCGTCAACAACTTTTCTCCTCTACCGTGTGTTGGTCCCCCTGAACACCAAAGCCAGGACAGAGATCAAGAAGGGACATTAGAGAAGGGTTCAGTAAAGAATTCGGATCTGTCAAAACCCCCAGATTCCGACAAGAAGATGTGTGGTCCCCCTAAAAAGAAATTTGGCTCCCAGCAGAACCATCAGTCGGCCTCTCACTTTTATAGAAGCAGAGGAAGTTATTGGGAGTTTGTCGTCGTTATGTCACATGACAAAAGGCTGCATTGGTTCACGCAGCCTATGAACTGGATAAAAATATCGGGTGAGATTTTGCTCTACGAGAACAATTTTAAAGTTCTCGCAAGAAAGTTCGTCATCTGCAGTTTCGCTGTTGAAACTCCTTTTATTCCGAGGGTTGAAATTGAAGATTCACATTCTCCTCCAAGAGAAATCACTCCGTCCATTAAAAGAGTAAAGCATCGTGAATATTATGATGTCGCTTTGGCAAACCACGATCATAATTTCTGGATTGACACTTCATTCAGCTACAATTTCAGAGTCTCCGAGGAAAATCTGCAGAACTTTAACCTGATTTTGTTCATCATTCCCAACCCAGTCGTATTGGACATGCACACGGATGACTTCAACAACGGCTGGAAACTGATTACCGTAATTGTTCCGTCGCTTCAGCTCGGAGTGCAAAACATCTGCCATTATGTTCACGAAGTACCCTTCCCCGACAAGATGTACAATAAGAAAGGATCCTACCAACCTTGGTGGAGTTACCACTTCCAAATTTTGTGGGAGTGCAACACCAGAAAGAGATCGTTCGCAGCTTGGAACGCAATCCTAGAATTCGACAACCCATTCGAGAAAAGCCAAAGAGACGGTCTTTGCGCCAAAGTGCTCATTTCATCAGCGTCATTTCACTCGGAGAGAACATCCTACTCGCGCTTCATTCCTCGACCTTCATTCTGCAACGATGAGAGCTTTTTGGACGGAACCTCTCCCACCACCGTCAGGGACATCTTCCTGCCCAAGTCCATCAGGTGCGACGGACCCTGCACAGTGCAAGTGCCCAGTTTCTCGTACTTTGTAGCTCTGCCAAAAGCCAACGAGACTTTCATTTGAGCCTGATGACAATGTGAAATTTTTTTCCGGATAATTTTTGATTTTATGCTATGGTTTTATTGTTGACCATTTTTAGATTTCCAGTGAAACTTTGAATATTTGTGAAAAGAAAAGATAAACACAAGATGATGAGTCACTGTGTGTATAAGTTGGAAATCTGAACTAAACTCACAATTTCATCATATAAAAACATGATCAGAATTACATTAACAAGACATGAATTTAACATCAAGCAAAACAATTTCCTGCATAATATAGGCCACATTTCATAGAGTGGGGACTCTCACACATCTAACAAGCAAGACTAGCAGCCCCAACTCGACCATGAGATGGCCAAATGTAATAAATCAAATTTACATAAATACAACAAAACGTACTATAGGCAAATGCTGCCATTTTGAAAATTTATAAAAATATTGGACAAGGGTGAACAAACATGTACTGAATGCAATCAAATAAATAGATGGACAAGCAAATGATTGCATGATTGAAAACTAACTGGCAAAATATCCGACAAGAGCCACAGATCAAGTGCAGTTAGCTCTAGAACCTCATTCACATGCATTCAACCAAAGACTGAGAAAATAAGTTTTAAATGAAGTATTTACAGTTGCTCCTATTTACACCAGAAGCACGCTGACGACAATTTGCCTCTACAGTCGGTCAATTCCAATCGAAAGAAATCAGTCACGACGAGCCAAATTTAGGCAAGGCTGCAGTCACTAGAGAAGCCCTCAAAATTGAATTGAGATAAGAGAACATAATCACCCCATTGAAGCAAATTGGGGTCCCCTAGTGATGATTATGTCAGAGTAGGGCTTGTCCTGATGGACGTTGACCATTTGTGTTTTTTTGAGAACTAGGAGAGAATAAAACTTGGATGCCACCTGCTTCCGGTTGCATCTCGAGAGGATTTCTTTTAAGCTCACTTGATCCTTCTTGATAAGCAACCTGTTAAAGGTGTGCATCATCTGCTGGGACTTCTTGTTCCATCTACTCTCCTCTGCCTCTTCTGTCAATTCTTCGTTATCCTGGATTGAGAAATAAATGAGCATTTAGAAACCAAATTAATTCAACAAAGTGATAACAAAAACATGAAAATTTACTCCAGCAGTTGGATCGTCAAAAGCATCTTCATCTTCCTCCTGCTTTTCTTCCTCATCATCATTCTGCTCGGGTGGATCTACTTCCATTTCGTTTCCGTCGTCGTCGGCATCAAAATTTGCATCGTCGTAAGCGCAGGCGTCGTTGTCGTCGTAATCGTCGTCGTTGCAGGGCTGCAGTCGGTCCTTGCTCGTCTCCAGAGAGGGAAGCACGGGCGAAGTACGGACGCGACCTTCTATCGAGTCGTTGAGCGATGCATCTCGAGGTTCGACTTCTTCGAATGTCGTTTGCGTGGCGTCGAGATTCACCGAGAAACCTTCTATCGAGTTCTTTTGAAGTGGATCCTGAACGGACGGAGGAACTTTGAATGAGGATTCCTGGGAAGGTTCGTGGACGGGCGTCGAGGGTACGGAGTGTTTCTTTACCGCAAACACCAGGCGTGGCATGCCATCTGGAGTCGGATGTTCGGTTTTCATCATTTGGACAACAAACCAAATTTAGAAGAAGTTCAATGAGCTTAATTGAAGATATAGAAATTATTAACCATTAATACATTTTGCTGTTTTTAGTACTTCAATTCCTCAGGAATCAATAAGAATAAATCCAACTTATGCAATTTTGGAAGGTTTAGAAAATGGATTACAGTCACTTTTACACAGCAGATAAGAAATAAAGTGGGAATAAATAAAAATTTGAAAATGTAAATATTTCCTCACCAGCCCCAACAGTATTTCTGACCTCCATCTCTTCAGATCTCTTCTCCTCAGGTTGAATGCTTTTTTTGTCCAACATAGAATCAACAGTCTTTTCACAAATTTGTTTTGCTACCAGACTTGATGAGAAAAGCTGTGAAATAAACATTAACATTAGTAGGAAAATCAAAATAAATCCTCACCATGTCATTTTAAAGTCTCATTGTATCTACAAAATGCATTAGAAGATAATTTGTTAGGAATGCATCACCTTGAAAAGCTTCTTAGACACCAGTGGTCTTCCAGGCATTATGGTGAGTTTATCAACTCCACCAGTTTCTTTCCAGTGCATAAGTTTTTTTGTGGGAGGAGCCAGATCGAGGGTCGTGACGATGTCCGAAGTGTCGGACAGCTGGAGTTTCATGGTTTCGCTCGCTATAGCTTTCTGCTCGTCCACGATTAGTTTCCGCTTCTTTCTGTATTTCCTCTCCGGACCTTCGGAAACAGTCGGTTGTTATGAGAAGTGTTTATTAGACAGAACGTACGTGCACAGACATTATTAAGCAAATCTCAATCTCCGACCTGCAACCATTATGTCGATCGGTTTCAACGTGAAGGTTTCCGATTCGGTTGCTGGTGGCTGTGTCAAAGATGATTGGCCAACAATGGGAGCCTCCTTATCGAGCTGAGGCATTAGTGGATCGGTGGAAAAAGCTGGATTCTCTGATTGTTGCAGCTGCTCGGGCTGCTCCCGTGTCGGAGATAAAAAAGGCGCTGCAGAGGAAGCGCCGGATATTAATTTTAAAATGAAAATGTTAAAAATCTTCCCACCAAATTACCAGGCTGCACTGGCTCTATCTGCTTGTCAGGTTGACCAATCGATGGTGCATCTTCGTGCGTCACTGGATCTTCAAACAATCCCCCTATCTCGTGATCCCCATCCCCGACGACAGGATCGGCTAAGATCATCATCGACATGTCAGTGAAATATCGAGTTTATAGAAAGATTATAGAAAGTCAACTCACCAAACAATTCTGTTTCACCTACAGGAGAGAAATGTCCACCGTCATTAGAGTCATAATCATCATCAGCTCCTGCAGGTCCCTCTTTAAAAATGATATTTATTATTGTAATCAAATTTTGAAGAACCAAAATATTTTTCTAATAATGTTTTCAAACAAACCCCATTAATAGGAAGCAGTAATTAAATGAAAAATAATTAAAAGTAATAAAAATAATAAAAAAATAAATGATAAATCATTTTAAAACAATCAATAAATGAATAGAAGGCCTTAAATCCAATCATTTCAAAGATTCACAAAAAGAACAACCGTAAATGCTTTCCTCCATTGCACCATCATCCTTGGCTTCATCCTCTTTCTCAGCATCCTTCTCCTTCATGGCCATCATGGCTAGGGTTGCAAAGTCAGCAGGCTCTCTGGCAAACAGAGTTTCCTCCAGTTGCGAATCATCCAAGAGGCCCGTGTCAAAGCCCATATCTCCTACAAAGTGATGCAACAGTCCCAAAGATAAGCAAGCAATACTACTACAATTAGTTGTCAATGATTTGCGACAATGCAAGAAATAGAGTTTCCGTGCTAAATACTCAAGCCGTGCCACAAAAATTAACTATTCGTATTTATATCACCACTGTTATGATTATAGGACTTATTAATACACATAAAAGACAATTTACACACACACACACAATATTATTTACTCACATAACAACAAACAACAAGAAAATATTGTAATTAATAATAATAATAAATAATAATGACTAACCAAAGCCATCATCCCCAATGAGAGTGATGCTGCCAAGATCTTCCCTCATGGTTATCTCCTCCGGGCGACTTTGATTTACAGCAAACTGCGTCTGAACCTCGAGCTCACTGCAGCATTTAAATCAAACATTAATTCTGATCATTTTAGTTCTACCTCATTTAAGTTGTTGTCAATATGTTTAAATAATTATGATTCAACAAACAAATCAATTTTGACTGATTAAGTTTAGAGCCAATTTCTTATCAGTTGAAAATAAAATATGTTGAAATATACATATATTTGATTGTGTGAGATTGCAAAGATGTTCGACTGGACACGATCACTAAAAAAAACCAAACTTTGCATACAAAAGTGAAAAATGCAAATTTATCGATTTTAGTCGTAGTTATACTCTTGTGAGCGGCTAGAATTTAAACTCAATTGATGCAAATTTATTAATTTTATATTTGAACCTTGCATTAACATCATAAAAATATTGATGTTTTGTAATGCAAGCCATTATTGTAATATCAACCTTAGGTCGGCCATGGCAGTATCGAATTCGTGAAATGCTTCGGGCAGAGTGATTGCCGAAAGTGCGGCTTCCCTGTTCTCCTCGGGAAGGTCGACCATGCCGGGCCTGAAAGCCATCTTGATTTTGACAAAGGCTTCATTGCAGTCGGCCAATAAATATTTTGCTTTTCTTGAGTAAATTCTCACGACGCCCAGTAAGAGATGACCAGAGGTTCTTAGAGCCAATTTAGCCTAAAATGTGTTAATTAATATTTTAAAGTAATCGACACATTTTGCGCTTAATAGTGTCTGTAACTCAATATTTCCATACAAATGTTTGGAATATTAATGCTTAAACAGCCTGTCATAGGTGATGTAGGTGATATAGCAATAGATAATAAGAATATAGAATCATCAATGTTTCAAGAACAAAATATGACATGCCACAAAAATTATACAGATCTTATTTAAGTCTATGTCTTTAACATTTGTAGTTCAATTCTCTTTATGTAAAAAGTTGATTTTCCAATGAAGAGCTCTCCATGGAAAACAAATTATCAACAAGTGTCAACTACAAATTTTGATCAACATCATCTGTTATGCCAAACTCATTCCTAGCCAATAGATTTATTGCAGAAACCATGTGTCCCTGAAGGAAACCATTAGAAATTCTATTAACAAACATAAACTTAGATCTTACAGCAAGTAAAGCTATTTTAGAAACACCTTAAATGTACAAATCTCCACTTTAATAACAAGCAAACTGCTACAGTACAGTGACAAGAAGCCTTAAATATAAATTTAACATTTATTTTACTCCTATATTTTACTTAATTGAAGACTTTCTGTATTCAGTTCCAGCTACTACATGAATATAAAAAGGACAAAAAGCAATCAATTATTAATTCATTTTTCTATTTCTATATATTCTTCATCTATAATTCAAACATTTGTGGGTATGATTTGGCCATACAAAACAGTTCGAAGAATATAAAATGTTCAGATTTAGACTTCTAAATAACATTAAACCCCACCTTTGGTTGTATTATTGCTTCAACACTTCCTTCAATATTCGTCTCAAAAACATGCGCTTTGGTTAACTTCTTATCCCAGTGAGCAGCCAGCCATATTTTAGCTAGTGGCCCCTTTTTGCTTAACACAAAATGGGCGTAGAACATTGCTTACGTATGACGCCTGCACTTCTTTTAAAATGCAAACGAATTGACTTGCAACAGTTTGTTGATACCGATCCCTGTTTTTGACAGGCAATCCGCGATCAATGTGGAACGATTCCTTCAGTAAAACGATCCAAAAGTATATGTGAAATTAATCAATTTAAAAATCAATTATGGCAAATGTGCCTCAACAATTTCGAGTCGGTTTTACTAGGTGCGTCAGTACCCACGGAGAAATCAACACAAACAAAAATGGTCGCAACTCTTCTGATTGTACGAAAGGATGAGCTGGCATTTCCATCGTTTGAAATGTTCAAATAAGTTAGGTCAAACCCTACAGTGTTTTATATTGAAATATTATTTTAAAATGTAATTACCAATTTTAAAGTTTTCATGATGTAACCGTTACATAAAAGCCAGAGAGGGCATGAGGTTTCGAAATATAACAGAAATAAAGAATTCTTGAATTTTTTATTTTAATAAAATTTAAGCTTACCCTATCACAATTATTACTATACTTTAATACATTTTAATTTTTTTTAATTAATACTTGAGATAAGTCAAAGTCATTCCTAAGAAATTCTTTCTGAAGTAACATACCCTACAAGACGAGGTGGTATCTACCGGCACTTTTTCTCGATTTAAATCATTATTGTTCGACACCGATTTAACAAATTTCCTAATAATTGCCGAGTAAGAGAGCTTCTTACAATGTTCTGTCAACATTGCTTTTTTCTTTTTCTAACGCTAGATGCTGATTGTTTGTCTTCTGTTTTTTGCTGAGGCCGGACCGTATTAGTGGCTTAAGAATAACTCTTCGACCGGATAAATAAATAAATAATTTAAATTTGTCCGTCTAAAGCTTATCCCTCAAAATTTGTTATTAACACATTTTTCTTTGAATAATAACAATGATAATAATAAAAAACTAATAAGCCTCCCATACCTGACGGCATACGCCTACATTGAAGTCCCCTTGGCCGATCCTTAGAGATGCTCCTCGCCTAGAGTATGGCCGTCGCCGTGCATCATCATTTAATCCGTGGGTTCTTTAGATAATAACCAAACCGAGACAGTCTCGAAATGACCTAACTGATAAAAAAAAACAGTTGCTGATTCACCATTCACGAAAATAAAATGTCAGCGGACCAAAGGTCAGTGATCAAAGCGCTAGGGTTAATCGCTGGGAATACTGGTAGAAAGTCATAATATACCAAGTAACTCTTGGTGGTTGAGGAAAAGTTTCATACGAACCTTCGACGAAAAAAACCCAGAGATTATTTGACAAGTTAATTTTTCTTCCTAGCCTTCCGACATTGTTTGAACCCTCATCTCTCATCACAGATTGCTGATTACTTTCCCTATGTTATTTACTGAGATAAGTCCAATTTAAGTTGAACTGAACGTCAGACATTTGAATCTAGATTTATGGTATATTCTTTATGAAAAATATATCATGAAGTACAAAGTAACATTTGACAAATCTGTAAGATTTGATTATTGTCAATGCTTGTTACAACTTAAGTCAAATAATAAACACAATTTGTTTCGTGAATTTTGTTACACAATTAGGCGACATCGCATAATTTAGAATCTATTGTAGAAAAAATAGTTATACGGGTTAGGTGATATCACACTATTATATGTAATTTGTAAAAAAATGCGTAATTAGGTCAACATGTAAAGATCTTTGAAGGAATGTTAAATTGCTTTATGATAAGAAGTGATAAAAGATCATTAAAATAAATTAAGATAATATATTCACGACTAACTCGCTCAGCAGCTTCACGTTTTGCCAGCCATAAGCAGATTCAACATGGCGTTCGTTCGTCGGTGGTGGTGTTTGTGTACTTTTGCCCATTGCAAGTTTTGAGTTGTTTTGTTGAAGGAGAGACTTTATCATAATTATACTTATCTGGAGTTCCAACGAACAAATCCTAGTAAACGTGAAAGTTGATTTGACCGTTACAGACAAATAAACAGTAGGGACTGTTAGATTGGCCTTGATTGTTATAAAATTTGCATTTGCATATTTTTGTTCGATTTTGACTACGTTTAGAAGGTTGTGATATTTTATTAGTGTTTTTGAAGTTGTCGTTTGATTTGCATTGACATTCTAAAACTCTCAATGGAGGAATCGTAGTATACTCGCAGAATTAATTTGATGGCCGATCAGAACAGAAAAATCTCACTTCAGTAAGATGCTCTTTATTGTATGGATAATGTGAAATGCTACTGAAATCTCATGGTGAGTGATTAATATTTTAGAGAAGAAAGTTCAGCAGGAGGGGGTTTAAGCTCAAATCTGTTCATGGAGGGTTTGGCAGATTTTATTCAAACATCCTTATCTTGTGACAAAAGATCTTCAACAGTCAAAGATGACCAATGCTCTGCCTTCGATGGCAGATTTGTAATTCCCAAGAGCAAAGTAACCATCAATTTTTGTTTAGCTTTAATTGCATCAAAACTTTGTTTCTACATTATTTTTTGACTTAATATATAGTAATTTTCTAACCATTTTTGGTTTGAAACTTGGAGCTCAAAGGCTAATAATGTCATGACATGCCTCTTGAAACAGTACTTCACTTCTTAGAATTATGCCATTTTTGTGCTGTTGGTTTACAATGTTCAAGCTGATTTTGTTTCCATTTTGTCAACATTTAAAATTTCAAAATTTTTGCTCAAAATGATAATATTGCAAATGTGCTAGTGGCAGTTGAAAGCATGGATGTAGTACAGCAGAGAGAGGTATCCTCTAGCAAGCCCAGTCCTTCTTCATTGCTGAATCACAATGTCGTAGGTCCCCTTCTTTTGCAGGTCAGAATATATTTTCATTTTTTATGACTTATTTGTCTTATTGTGTCTTTAAGTATTTATGAATTTAAAAGTGAGTTGATTTTTGTTTTCTGCATTTATAATAGGTTTTTGCAAAGGTTGTTATATCAACATTGTTGCTGCTATTTTGAATATTGCTACTAATATTTGATTTTGTATCACCTTATGCTCTGGTTTAAATGTGAATGGAATGCACAGCATAGAAGCCATTGCATTGCAATGTCACAAGCACCTTGGGTATATAAATGGTTGACAAAAAAGCACCTCCGATGCTTTGCGTGCTACATAAATGAAGTACATTTACATTTACATAATTAGTTCGTTAATAATTCAGAATAATAGGTAACCTCGAATAATCTAACACTTTAAGAGGAGTTCATTTCCACATAAGGCTGAAATAGTTATTCTGGTTATCGTAAATGCTCAATTTTTATTTTTGTTTTTAAGTGTTCATTCCTGCAAATATTTGCAAATGTTCAGAATGACATGTTTCCATAACTGATCTCAAACACATCTTGTTTAGCATCTAGCTTGTGTTTTAGTCTTTACTTCCTCATTAAGTATTTCTATCTTTAACCATTTGGCTGGTCGTAAACTGACGCAGTTTTGTCACATCATTGTAATGGTATTGATTCATCTCAATGTTGGTGACAAATCGTCGGCATCTCTGAATGGTCGGTTTGTTTTCCAGGCCCTGGATGGATTTTTGCTGATCATCAGTTCGGACGGGATCGTCGAGTTTGTCTCGGACAACATATATCACTATCTTAGCTACTCTGTGGTTAGTGAAATGCTTTCAGCCTAGACTATATGTTTAAGGGATGTTTTAGTGTTACAGAAAGCTCGTCTTAATGTTCGCTCGAATGCTTTCACTCGACGGTCGCACTTAAATGCCAGCGACGACGCTCGTCGCCGCGAGGAACGACGTGCCGACCGAACGTTTCCGAGCACGTCGTCCCGAACGAAATGTTTTCTCGCGTCACTATAAAGATTCGAAGTCCACGAAGAACCTCTCTTTGTGCTGTGTGCTTATTGTAACAACGAGCTCTAGCTAGGTTGAATGAAGCCGGTCGGTGTTTTGCAGTGTTTCGCTCTGCGACGCCGAACGCGGTCGCATCGGCGCGTGTCGCCCGAGCGCCGCTTTAATGGTTTCATTTCGATCTTTGAAACATGGCGTACGATGTTGTAATTGGCATGTTTTAGTGATAATCTGGGTTTTTAACGAAATCATTGACAATGGAAATGTTTCCCTAATAGCTAATAATGTTTTGTCTAATAGCATTGAGAATTAATAATATGCCTTGTGAATTATTTTGATAACACTTTATTATTAATAATTTCAATTATGGCATTTATGGATGCAATAATTGCATTATATTTTAGATTGATTAGGTTTCAAGAAATGAGATTTCTTGGTTTCTAAGACACTTTGGATTTTAAGTTACTTGTTTTTTGATGCAATGAGCAAAATAAGTTTAATTAATTAAAGGCAATTGTTTTAATAATAATCTAGCTGGTGTTTTATTGTCATTCAGGTTTTTGTTTTACTTAATTCTGTCAATATTTTTCTGCATAGCTTGCAAAACTAACAATGTTTTTTAGATTAAGTAATTTGCTTGCTTTCAGCCACTGTTTAAATGGGGATTGTGTGAGGATAATCTTGTTTTCATTCTTATCTTCCAAAGAAGCAAAGATTTTCATCCTTTGTTTTCTTGAGAGATGTAGCAATATTTCATCACCTTATTGGCTGATTTTCTAAGGCATATTATTGTTATTGTTAAGTTTATTGAATAACCATGACTGATATATTTTGTTTGACAAGGTAATTCTATATAAGTGCTCATTATGCGAAATTCTTGCCAAATTACTAAAATAAATAATTAAAACTCTTCATTTATGGCCGTGTCGCTCGGTTTTCAGTTTCAAATGCATCTATCAATTAATCATCTATTTTGAACAGCCTCAGTTACATAACAAGTGTCATTTTGAATATTTCACAAATAAGTCAGCATCATAATTGAAGTAATAAAAAAAATAAAAAAATAATTTTCCAATTAAAATGTTGCAGTACTTGGTTGAGTGCCATTGAGATTTGTATGTGGTTAGAATGCAAGTGTTAATATTTTTTAAAGACCTGGTATGTGCATGTTTTATTAATTATTCTATTAATTTTTAGTAATTATTCTGAACTTTGCTATCCAACTTGCCTATTGACTTCTTTTGTAATGTGGCCTAAGGTTTAATTGACTCTACAGGAGGACTTGATGGGCAAAAGCATCTACAGATTTCTTCATCCTTCCAGTCACCAGTTTTTTGGTAGCTGTCTTGAGTCGCTGGCAAGCAAAACACCTTTGGATATAATTAACAATAGGAACTTTTCCCATGAAGCAAAGTTCAGAATCAATACTGCTGGTTTGCATATAAAAAAAGTTGTTCTGACCAAATATTTTGAAATTGTAATTGTTTAATTTTTCATTATTTCCAGATGAATTCTCAAAAGATCTCGATGAATCTAATTTTCTCAGGACACGTCTCCAGTTCTTCCACCAGAAGAGCAGACGAATGAGCAGGGATTACGACCTTAGTCCCAGTTCTCCAGAAACAGGTAGGCATCCTCATACTAAAGATCTTGTATGATTTTGGTTAATCTTTTTAATTGCTTATTTCCTGCTTTTTGCTTCAGAGAACCAATCGTACTTGGTCTGCATTGCTCAGAGGATCGGACTTTCTACCAACGAAAGGAATGTCAACTCTGCTATAAACCTGGATCAGTGCCAGTTTACTACCAAGCAAGATCTTCAAGGAAAAATATTGAACTGTGATTCCAGGTTTGCAGATTTTCTTTTACTCGTTTAAAAGTTTTTCTGCATTAATTTTTGTTTTATTAGTTCGCTGAGAGCTTACCTCCAAAACGTGTCTGGGTTCATAACCATTCGAGACTTTGTCGGCAAGAATGTTCTCGAATTTTGTCATCCTTATGATAAAGATAGACTGAGACAACATCATGAGGAAGGTTCTGCTAAAATTGTTTTTGTGTGATATATATTTTAATTTGATGAATGCTAGTGAATGGTTAATAAATTTGTATTATATTAAAAACTTCTTTTTTAGTTGTGAAAAATGGCACAAATATGAGTGGAGTGTACAGGTTTCAAATTCTGAAAGGAAAGTATGTCTTTGTCCAAACTAAAAGCAAGCTCTTCAAAAATCCAACAAATAATAAGCCTGAATTCATCATGTCTACACACTCTATAGTCAGGTTTGTCAATCATCGTCAAATTTTATTTATTTTATGCACCAATCAAGAATCATGAAATTAAAGAACTGAAAAGTCATTCGATTTATAAAACTCTATGCACGATTCTGAGGGAAGTAGGTGACATTTTGGAAAGTTTTTGAACATTTTTTCCTTTCATGTTATTTGAGGTCCCTCTGCAGTAATTGAGATGTTTTGTATGCCAATTGCAACTCTAGGTCTGAGTAGTAAATTTCAAATTCAATGTGTAGACTTGCCAGCATTCATTTTCAGAATGTGTGACTCAGATGCTGAATTGAAAGGCTCTGCAGAAAAGGGGTTGATGCAAGCCATTATTGGTCCCACCATGCCAAACCACAGGTTTTAACATAGACAATTTATTTTTTATTAGTTTCAAGTTGAGAAATAGAACTAAAGTTAAAGTTGGAGCTATTACGTTCTCAAAGAAATGGCACCGAGTAATTCTTTCTACGTTTCTTTTGCCATGTTCTGCATTTAAAAGATTTAACAACTCCCACAATTACAACATTCATGACATTTTAGCTAATTTAGATAATGACTTGGCAGAAAGAACAATATTACTTTAGGATTTAACCTAATTCTATCAGTTCACATTCGTTGTTATCATTTATCTCCATTGAAGATGCCTGGGTACACCAAGGTATGCCCTAACAATTATCATTAGAATTTTGTGATCGAGGACTGTAAGATGCTTAATGTTGAAGCAATAATTAAAGAGATGATGGGTCTTTTGAGTGCCTTAATGATGCCAACACTTAATGTAGCAAATAATAAAAAGTCCTGAATGTAACTTTTATTAATTGTTATTATTGTTGCAGTCACCGTTTTAGAAATATTATTTGAAATAGAAAGTACTTAAGATATTCAAAGAAATATAAAGTTGTTATTTGTTATTGCATTGGACCTAAAACATGTTTGACAATCTCATTGCAGAGAATCATTTTGGTTGAGCAGTTTGTCCAGTGGAGGTTCCTCGATGCCTTCATCATCACCAGCAGCAATGATGTGGAAGGATTCAAGTATTTTGCCAAACTCATCTTCGATGCTGCTGCCTCCTCCTGACACGGTCGACCCAGAGCCAGGTTTGCAGTGGAGCCACGGTCATCTGCCTTTCTCAAGACCCTACAGTTCCACAACAGGTCCTCAGTTCAACAACAACGGCAGCAGGCCGCCATCGGTTGCATCCGATCAGTCCCCTCAGCATAAAAATTCTTTGAGCATTAAAAGGGCCTACAAGAGGAAGCGCAGTAGTCCTTCTTCTGATATTAGAAGCAAAAACATTTTTTACGAGGGCATGCAACAGGAAGATCTCATCATGACAAATAAGCTCAACAAGAAGCCATCCTCTCTCTCTGTTTCAAATTTCTCACTGGAAAGCATGCATAGGAATAAATCTGGCAGCTGGGAATCTGCACAGTTGACCGGAGTTTTGCCTCCACTTCAAGCCCTTCAGCAGTTGCAGGTTTCATTTCCAGACAACTCTGTGCTCAAGCCAGAAGTATCTCTGTATAATTCTCCTATTATTCCTCACGACCACAACATGCTGACCGTATTTTCCCCATCTTCCGAGTCCTGCAAGTTCTTCCCACCGAGCAGGATTCCAGGCAACAAAGGCGAGGGGTTGAGGGCACTGTTGACTGCCACCGACGAGGACGAGTTTAAAAACGATTACGAGATGACTCCCATTAAATCTCTCGCTTCCTCGTTGCTTCCCAGTTCCAACAATTCTCTTGAGAGGCACAAGGAGATTGCTAGTTGCTTTAACAGGAGTCCTCCTCAGGAACCCCAAAGTACCACCCAACTTGGGGAAAACCCTAATTCTCCAAAAGAGCCGCACAATTGCAAAAGAGGACAATCTCCGGGAAGGTAGGCGGCACTTCATTTCGCGTTGAAGGCAATTCATTAAAGTTAATTATAAGCTTAGAAAGCATTTCTTGTTGTTTTTCATTGTTCAGTCAAGTGAAGTCAATGATATCGTGTGCAAGTTGGCTCGGGAGGATGCGTTCCTGCGACAGTAAAAGCAGCAGTCGTTACGTGTTCGCAAACCCAGCTTGCACCACCACAAAGCGCCTCTGGGTGACAGCGCTATATAAATGGTCTATGAGTACCCCTGATGCTTATGCTTATGGTGCTATATAAATTCACTACTTATTATTATCATCATCATCATTTTTGTTGTTGTTTCCAATTTCAACATGATCTCCATATCACCATCAAAGCAATTCATTGGCAGAATAAAGTTAAAACCAACTGATTGATGGTCGAGACTCTTATTTTGATGCAATGTGAATGGTTTTACGCTTGACCTTTGATGTAACACTCATTGCTAAGAGAGTTCAACTTTGAAATTGCCAAACAGTTGAAGAAAAAATTGAATGGATGTCCACTTAAATATATTAAAGTTGTGAGGATAAAGTATTCCTTAATCTCACCTACTCTTATTTTGCATCTTTTATTTTTGTGTTTTTATTTTGATTATTTCAATTCTAAATATTCTTTCTTTACCACATCATTCTCACATGCATTGCTATTGTAAACTTAATTGTTTGAAATGAAGAACATTTCAATTTTAACATTTCCTTTGTAGTGAAATAAGTTTGTCATCAGTTAATGATGAAATATTAGTGATAAATGATAATAACATCTGGATTAGAACATGTACTTGAATTGCAAGTGTAAGATTTGAAAGAGGGTAATGATTTAAAATGAAGTCTGGGAATTGTAATCATTTGTTTCTTTTCTGATTTGAAGAAAGCTTTTGGAATACAACTACAACTACTAGCTTTGTCAACAGTTAGGATTAAAAAAGTGTGTTTTGTTTCTGCAAGATGTAATCTGCTGATGAATCTACTCACTGGAGCCACAGATGATGAAGACGAAGACTCCTTGAAAGTGAACGAAAGCAAAACTAGAACGTCCATGCGCATTCTGGCCAAGTTGGAAACTTTGCAGTCTCTTCCCGATACGAGCATGAGGTTACAGACGCAGAATGAGAAAAGTGAGGTTGAATCCACTAGTGAGAATAACACTCTACTCAAGGCAAGTCATGGTTAATGCCAATGGTTGAATGATTTTCTCGATTTATTGCTATCTTCCGAATCCAGGCTCTTTTAAAGTCAAACAACGAAGGAGACAGACCTACTAAGAAAGCGGACATTTTATCGAAACTGCTTTCCGATTCATCCGATGACGTCTTTATCCATCCTGCCACGGTAAGTGAGCTTATGTGGAGAAAATAAGAACTGCTTCACTTCATTTTTTCATTCTAGTGTTGTTGCATGCACTTCAGTATAGTCTGCATTCAATTAAGTACAGTCTACAATGCTGATTGCAATGATTAATGATAATGATAACCAATAATAAGCAATTTAGTGGTGCCACATGCATCAGAAGTGCTAATAATCAGAAGTGAGATTCTAAATCATCACTACTATTTAGTGAACGATAGAAGCTTTTGCGAGCCGCTAGGATTTGAACTCCTGATGGAGCGGCACCAAGGCAAAAGCCTCGACCGCTCGGCTACAGCCTTACTTGTATAGATCTGTGCGAATAAGTCATGATATTTCTTTGTCATCTTCTGGAGACGAGATGTCAGGATTTGAATTTGAATTAAGAATGCAAATGTTTTATGAATTTATTGCTGTATTGGGCTAGTCCTGATGGCACCCAACAATTGTTTTAATTACAACTAAGTGCTTGTATTACTTACCAGTAGGCAAGCAAGCATTCCTTTAGCAATTACTCAGTTAACTAAGTATCCATTCAATCCAGTATTGTATGTATTCAATCCCGTATAAATGCATGGCTAAATCTCTTTCTATTTTTGATGTAATTTCTCTTATTTACCATATTTTATAAATTTCTCTATATTTTGTTTCTTTGTTAAATCTTCTGCACTGCCTATGATTACTTACACATCAATTTTATAAGGCCTAATTAAACTTAATATTTTACTACATTTGATTGATATGATGGCGATCTTTGTTACATCGGCCTACGTGTTGTCAGGAAATATCGTCCACCGTTGGAAATGATTCCGAGGGTGTAAAGCTTTTTCTCACCTCTTCCAACCAGTGTCAACCTGTTGAAATGAACATATCTCAAAAGCCCCTTGTCTTCAAGGACACCATATCAAGTTTGGTAAACATGGAGAATGCAGGCCCAATGATTGGTGGCAACATGAAGAGGAACATTAACTGCACTTCTACCATCCCTGCCATCACTTCTTCTCTGATGACTGCCCCCAACCCAATTCTCCTCAGACTTCTTTACTCTCTGTTGCTTCTTCCTCTTTATCCTTCTTGATCTCGTGTTCGAACGGCACCATCACCAGCAATTCATCCTTGACAGAAGGCACCGGTGAATACAACAAGAGGCCTGCAACAAATGGTAACTGCAAACTGTTGAAGGAGTTGCTATCAACTCAGCCAGCTCCACAGAATATTGTCAATCCTTGTCGCATCAGTGCCCTCCCAATGGCTAGCCCTCAAACAATCACTCTCAAGAAATCTCACAACCTTGATCAGAGTCTCAAAGTCAGTGCTGAATCAACATGTTTGGAAGCACATAAAATGATGAGTTCTTTTGAGACTGGATCTCAGAATCTATCGAAGCAGCTCCTCCTTCAAGAGGAGAGCCAGGGGAATGACCTCAGTGGACTTCTGGATGATGGTGACTTCGATCTAGAGAGTATTTTGTCAACAATGGTGAGTTTAAATACATAACTGTTTGAGTGCAAAAGGTACTTATTTTGTTTTGTATTTTTTTCCAGGCATCTTCATCATTTGAACTTCCCATATCAGAAGACATAGAGCCACTGATGATGAGCCAGATTGAACATGCTATTATGACTGCTGATCTGTCCACCATTGAAATTGACCAACTCATCAACAACTCTGACTTCAAGGAGAGCATCAAACCAAAGTCAGACAGATTCCTTCACGACCGAATTGCTATCACTGAGATACAGAATGAATTGATGAAGATTGGTGCTTCCAGATCAGAAAATCTCGTGAAAGCAAATAATTCAGAAATGCCCTTAGAAAGCCAAAGCAACGTCGTGCCCGCCGTCACTCCGCAGGTGAAAAATCAGAGCATGGACATGTGTGTCGCCAGGACGAGTTTGATGACGGTCGCGCACAAGGGAGCCGAGGAACCCATGATGACCACTTGCGGTGGCAGCGTAAGGAGAAGGTCCGTCGACCCTACTGTGCAGACATCTCGAGAGGTTGTTCTTGCTTCAATCGACTTTTTATTCTCAACCTCATGATATTGCCATCATATGTAAGAATTTCTTTCCTACTGGGCTTAGCAACCTTCCAGATTAGGAAGATTGGATGACTCCATTAAGTGGATTCAGTCGATCATGGAATAGTTTTCATTTGGAAATTAATTTAATTATTCATGAATTTCATGGCATTTATTGGAGGCTTGAGCTTTTAAAAATGTTATTCTATTATTTTGTTTTATAGATTTATGGAGAGAACTCATTGCAACATTTCAAAGACATGATGAATGTTTCAATAGCTCCAAATGTCATAGCACCTGTAAGTTTTCATATGAATTTTGATTTGCTGCTTGAGCCAATGATTTTGATGTGAGCTGCTTTAATATGAAATGAATGTCTGCATGATGGCGTGCGGGTTGGTCGAACGGGTTGCATTCCTGCATACAATGGTTCTGGCGATAGTTGTAATAGTTGCGTTGCGTTCGAAACCGAGCCCACACTGCTGCAAGCGGCCTCGGGAAGTGGCGCCACGTAAATGGCCGACGAGCGCCCCCGACGCTATGCACACGGCGCTACGTAAATGGAGTACATTTACATTTACGTTATGAACATTTCAGAGAACATCAGTTCCAATGACTCTTGGCCAACTGCTGAACAGATCATCAAAAGCTGCCACCGAGCAGAAAGAGAGCAACAACCAGAGGTCATTCAAGTCGTCAGGAGAACCAGTCTCCTCCCAGGTTTCAACTCTTACTTAACCATGAATAGAATCCAGAATAGATTCTGCTGATCAAATGGATGGAGATTTTGTGCTATTTGATTTAATTTTTTTAAATTAGAATATTTGAAATTTGAATTTAGAGATATTCTTTTGACTATTTGGTATTTGCTTCTTAATTATGTCTGTCAATTTTTTCATAATTACAAGATGAAGTGGGATTTTCAGAGGTTCTAACTTGAAAGTAATATTTATGGAAGATAACTAAAATACTAAAATAGCAATTTCTTATCAAGTTAAACGTATGACTTTCATCCATATCCTTAGGCCAAACCTACTCAAGATTCCGTTGGTCCAAGAAGCCCGATGCTACTTCCTGCAGCTCCGATAATAAACAGGAGAGGGGCGTCATTGTCCTTAGGTGAGCTTCATCGTACGAGTAATATGAGTAGAACCTAAAGCACCAGGTCAAATTTGACAGCTTGCAAAAGCATGATGATGTTGAATCATTTCAATTCACTGATAGATCTCAATTTCCTAACTTTAGGAGTTGTGCCAGGATCTCTTCAGGCATTGCACCAGCACCACTCGTTGACTCAAGTGAATTTCAACCAAAACAGCCATTCACATTCATCTCATTCTTTGTCCTCTTCTTCTTCCTCCTCCTCCTCCTCCTTATCATTATCATCATCATCATTGTCTTCCATTGTGTCTTTCAAATCTGTTTCTGAAAATGAAAGAGGAAAAACTTCGGCAACTTTGTGTAGTAGCATTTCGTCATCTGAATCGTTGTCCATCTGTCTTACAAACAAGAATGTGGTCCTTGGAAGCAAAGACATGCCTGTTCAGAGAATGCATGTCAGGCAACACGGTGTTCATCTTGATGGAAGCAAAGTATTGTAAGCTCGGAATGCTGTCTTATTTCACATTCGATGATTTTTTTTTCCTGATGTAACACTTCATTTTTTAATAATTTAAAAGAAAGTGAACATCAAATAATAAAGTAACATGAAAAAACAAGTAAATACAAATGTACGCTCACAATTCACGAATGAAAAATAAAACAACTAAAGACAGAAGTGATAATCAGAAAGGAAAGTCGTAAGGGAGAATTCCCACCAATGGATGCCCAACAGGAAGCGCGAACTTAATGGGTGAAGTAAATGTTAGCGCAGTAAGTTAAAGAAACAGTGGTGAGTCGATGATGAGCTGTTTAAATGGACATTTGAAAGCATATAAGTCTGGCTGATTAGTAGCATTTACTAGAATCCTAGTAAATTTACATATGTGTTTGGTCCCAGGCAAAGAATTGAGTGACACTTAATGTTGGATTTAGATTGGATTTTCAAAAACGGGTCTGTAATTTTGAGATGAAGACGCATTATACGAATGCACGGATGATGTCTTTGAAAACAGAGGATCAAATAGAAGAGGCAACATATGGTGATCTGGTTTGTATATGAGAATAACTGCATGAAAGTGATTTATTTGGTGAACTTTAAGTACCTTTAATTGTTTATAAAAAATAGGCTCTGTGTGGGTATTGTGAGGTAAGTGTAATGCAGCAAATAGACATTTTTTTAAGAATTACCAAAGGACTGGAAATCTCACTGATTAGGTGATGAATATGCAACTTGAAAGAGATATGCTCATCTGCAATAAGCCCAAGGAACCTTCAAGAACCAACATGAGATACGGGAGAGCCAGCAATATATATAAGAAGGTCATCATCATTTAGGTTGTTCATTGTCGTTATAATAGTTTCAAGTCATTCATTGTCATTGTAATAATCATAATATATATATATGTATGTACATATGGATAGGTAGATCATGCACTCTTGATATTCTAATTGATATATGATTTACAAATTGCAGTGCAAATAGTTCAGGGGTTGTACTGAATGATGACATGAATCTTCCCTCATCATCAACACATTCTTCAACACTGCCTTTGCAGTCATTGAAACCCACTGGCACTACCACTTCAATGAATGCAAAACTTGCCTTAAAAGGGGTGCTACAAGGAAGGAGCCAAAATAATCAGAACAGTCAGCTGCCCAATCAAGTCACAGCCTCGGGTTTGGCTCTATGTCTTTGATATAAAACAGATAGTGATCGTATGTGTTTGTCTGTCCCAAGAACTCCCAAACGGTGAACGGTAGCAACTTGAAATTTGCACACATCATTCTCTATGACATTCTTATGTCAACCGTGCCATTTTCAACTTTTAAGTTTTCCAACTTTCACCTTTTCCTAAATTGTGTACCAGATTTAAACTCGAGAGCAACTGAAACTAAGGAGCATTGTGCTCTGATGTTTGAGACTTCGCCTCTCGCGATGGCAGCACGGGTTCGAGTCCCGTTGGGGGAGCACCGTCCTAATCGCCCGGTTCTTTGAGGGCGATTAACTGGCTGAATTTGAAGGAAGAATATAATAAAAGTAATTGTAATGGATAGAAAATGACTTTGACTGGCGAAGCCGGTTTGAAAAAGCGACCTGAAATTTGCACATTCTAAGCCATTCTTAGGTCAGCTGTGCTGTTTTCAACATTCAGGTTTTCCAACTCATCAACTTTTTCACCTTTACCTAAACTTTAAACTCGAGAGCTACCGAAAGTAAGGAGCTTTGTGCTCCTGCGTGGTTTGAGACTTTTCCCCTTGCTGTAGCAGCACAGTTTCGCTATCCTAATTGCCCAGTTCTTTGAGGGCTGAATTTGCACATGACCGGCGATGCGGTTTAAAAAAGCTAGTTTAAAATAAAAAAAATTCAGCTGAATTGGTTATTCATGGTAAACTCTTATTTATTTATTCATTTAAATAAACTCCGTTAAATACATTATTTATTTATTGTTGTCTCAGCCAAATTATCCGATGCTCTGAAGTTGCCAAAGAAGGCCGAAGTTCAGCCGAAATTGCTGCTTCAACAGCCGCAAGTTTATTTGAAGTCGCTTGTTGATGGTCGAGCTGAGGATTCTATTGAGGTGGGACTGAATCATTCGGTCATGCCATATGCTTTTCAGTCAATGTCATCTGACCTGGATGATCTAGAAGTTATTATTGCTCAAGAAGAAAAGGAAAGCAAACACTTTGAGAGTCAGGTTCAGGTCAGGGATGGTCTTACAACTTATTCCATAGCTGATAAATTCTTACTTCTTAATTTTGGATAATTTCAACACTGCTAGAACAACTTAACCTATGCTCTAACTTCAGAATGTTTTGTGACAGGCACCTAACTCCATTCTGCCACGGCAAGTAACTCCTGGCAAAGTTGGTTATATTGCCGTTAGTAATGGCGGACAGCAGATGAACTCCCAGCAAACTGCACGACCACCGTTTGGTAACATTGATGGTGACTCTGCTGGTTCACAATTTTCAAAATCTCAAGATGGAACTCACAAAAAAATAGTCTTTGTTGGTGAACAAGATAAGCTGTTCCATGTTCAGATGGGCAATCAAGTCATCAAGCAGCAGCTTGTTCCTCATCAGGCTCATCAACCACATCAGTTACTCATTCGACAGCAACCCATTTCTCAATCAAACTTACTTTTCCATCAACCCATTTCTTATCAGTCCTCCCTTCCAAGCCTTCCACAACATCTAATATTCAGCCAAGTCTGTCCTCAGAACATTGTTAGACAGCCCAAGCAACCCATGCAGCAACCCCAAATATTGCCCCTTCATGTGAATCCTCTAAAGGTTACAAGTTTCACTTCTCGTCAACATGCAATGGGCCAACAAGACCAACACCTGCATCAACAATTTGGCTCCAATGTAAATCATTTCCACCATCTTCAGTTACAGCCACAACAACTGCAAGGCCAGAATCCAAAAAATCATCAATCCATAATATTTCAGGCAGAAGGCCAACATCAGTCCTCATCTACAAGCGGTTCTCAGTTTTTCATACAACAGAATATTAACCAAAACTTGTACGATGCTAACTGCAAACAGATAACGGTCGACAATTTGTTGCAATCGCAGTCCCAGAGGTTGGTCGCTCAGCAGAAGTGCGAGCAGACGTCTTTTGACAGGCCGCAGTCCCTGAACTCCACCCCCCCTCTCTTCGGCGTGGATGGTTCGGACATTGGCAATCTGGAAGACGATGAAATCTATCAACTCATTTCAGCTCTTTCTAATGAGGAATCTGCATTTTGTTTGAGCCAACTTTCAGAAGAGGCCATGAATTGGGCTGATAGCAATGCTAATCTTGCTGCAGAGAGAAGCAAAGAAAGCCTACTGGAAATTAACAAAATTCTCAATAAGAATGTAAATGTTCATTTTCCTCAACCTGAATCCAAAAGCAGAGTCATTAAAAATATTCCTGGCCAATCTGTTGCTAGAGGCAGTAACCTTATGTCTCCATTGCCTATTGGTATGAAACTCGATACTTTTGTTTATATTGTCTTTGTGTTATTATATAACCACCAGTTTTTGATTTGAAGCACTAAATAACCTCTCAAAGATAACTTATAATTTTCTACCATGAAGTTTGCTGATAATCATATCATTATGCTTTACTTAAATATGTGTGAAGCAAGAGAAGGGTGTTTAAAAGGTCAGAGAATGTTGGACTTCATTGAATTTATCCACTGATCCAATGAGAACTGAGGTGATGAGAATATAAGAATATGTATAAAATGTGTCGTGGATTCAAGGAGGAAGCATATTCTTAGTTCAGAAAAAAATTCATGAAGTTTGGTACAAATAAAATTAGGTTTTGCAGTGATTTATGTAATTTTTATGCATGTTTATTGACAAATAAAAAATTATTTAAAGATGCAGATTTTCTGAACAAACCTGCATTGCAAGATAACATGGCCTTGGACTCCCTGCTTTTTCAGTCGAACGTGTTTAGCAACGATTGTGCTAAACTATGCAGACACGACCAGGACGATCCGAGCTGTCTCAATCAACCCAAACGACACGCCATGCTCGAGAAACTTCTTGCAGAGTGATTCATCTTCCTCTCAGGCTTTTCTTCTTTTGTGATTGACTGATGATGACTGGGTGATGACATCCGACATTAGCTTATAATCTGTGTAATGTTATTTTTTTTCTCTTCATTTGTTAATATTGCCACTCTAACTTGTAACAATTTTGTTTACCATTTGTCGTTGTTTTTGTTATATTCATTACTTTCATACAAGTTCACAACTTTTGTACATTTCTTCCAATTATGTTCAAATCATCAAATTTTAAACTGTATTTCTTGCGGAATGCTATCGTTTGAATTTGACAATTGTTAACATTTCCTGATCGGGAATTCCAAATTAAATTTTGCGCAGATCAGTTTGGAAGCTTAAGTTTCTTGATGCTGTTTCATGTTGCATTATATTTATTGAGGTCACTACCATCACCTGAATCCACTACTGAAGAAAGTAGAAATGTTGAGTTCTGACCTGATTACTTTTTTGGATGAATTGGTTGATCAAAATGTTCTCTTTGGAGTTTTGGACTTTAGGGAGATGCTCTATTGAAGTTCATGAGTTATTTATCAATCATTATCATCATAATTGAAGTCATTATTATCATCTCTTGTTATCAGATGTTCGAGGTCGACTTTTTTGTTTGCAACAGTTTGCAATGCAGACTGAGCTTTTACAAACATTGGAAATTACTTGTTTTTTACCAGCCAATCTACTATAGACTGAAGTAGCTAAAAGTTGCCTTAATTCTATCGGTTCAACGTAGAACTGCGCGACCTCTCAGGTCAGACTCCCCGGGCGGGAGAGTTCAATCTCCATCGGGAAGGGGGCGACGGCCCGGTCATGAGCCATTTATCCAGCTCTGCTCTGCTTTTGGATTATTGGTAGAGAGTTTGTTCAGCTGTTTTTGCTTCGTACAAACATTTGTTTTCAGATGGTTTCAACCTTGTTGATCTACTTTTAAGAGGCATTAACGTTACAGTGTGTTTGCTTCCTCTCAAGTATTTGGTTTGTGAACTTGCAATTTATCCAGATCATCTGTGGTTCTGGTAAGTTTACTTAAAGAACACATTAGCTAATGTCTCATTTATGAATTCGCTTTGGCAAGCGAGGTGCTGTGCTTGTTGTGATTGGTGCATGAGATTGTAAAAATGCGGGCTTTTGTTTTAAAAATAAACATCTTGGAATCGTCTGTCTCAGGTCCCCGTAATTTGTTTGGAGAAATGTTTTTATTACAGTTTTACAGAGAGACATGGATTTGCTAAATTTCAAACTTGTAAATTTGTTTGCTTTTCTCTTGTTATTGTACATTATGATCAGAATTTATGAAATTAAATTTGTTTTAAAACTTGTTTATACAATATTTTGCTTTGCATTTCATTTATTAATGCCTTTTTAAGATATGTCAGAATGAAAATGTTAAGAACTTTTCATTTGGGAACGAACAGGACTTCTCGTAAGTCCTCATATGCTTTTGTTAAAATTCACAGGAGGAATGAGGCTCACTAAAAATTATGAGGTTGAGTTGGTGAGAAGTTTTTTGGTGATTAGTTTTGGTAATTGCTCTCTTTATTTGGAAGACTTTACTGACATGTTGAGAATATTAAATATTTAGTCCTTATATGTGGTTATATGTATATGATCTGCCCATAAAGCTAGCTAACTCTGCCATGAAGAATAGGTCACTAAAAAATCAATGAGGTTGAGCTAGCGGGGAATAATCGTTAATTTTGATAATTGTTCTTTCTATTTGGGGATTATCATATAGACCAGAGAATTTCTATTCATGGCTGGAAAAAAGAAATAGTTTAGTTGGACTTCCAGAGGAAAAAGGAAAGGTGCTGCCAACTAATTTATAAGCGTTTTTGTACAGAACCGTGATTGCAGTTTCATGTTATTTCATATATTTAGTTCATTTTTTTTTTATTGCATAGTAAACCCACCGTGGTTGGAAGGCATTGAACATAACTACCATTAAAACGAGGGAGGTAAAAACAATGAAAACAAATAATTATCAGGAAATGAATCAGGTAGTTTCAAATCTAAACCGTTGTTATGTTATTAATCACAGAGATAAGTTTTTAAGTTGGATCTCAAAAGTTGAAATGGGTGGATAGGAGTGTCAAGGGGGAGATCATTCCTGGATCCACAGACATGGAAAGGCCATAGTTAAAATGCTTTGGGTCGGACAAGGATATTTGAGAGTCTCGCTCCAGAGAGAAGAACGGAAACGAAAGCTCGTCATGATTAGAGAACTCATTCATCTCGTCGAGGCGGAAAGTTCATGATGAGGATATCTTCCTGGCCAGGTCCTCAGGAAGAGTAAAACTTTTAAGATGCGGTTTCAAAATGATGTTTCAAAATCGGGCAAACCTCTTTTAACTTTCTCAAAATTGTCTCTAAATTAGCTATTCTTTTTTTTTATACATTAGCTTTAAGTTCGAAAAAACGTGATGAAGCAACGTCATTTGGTAGGTCATTTGTCCTACCACTACATTCCTGTCCCATTCCTCCGGCATAACAAGATCGTCTGAAAAATATGGGGATGTCAAAGTAGCAGTTTCCAAAGTTATGTGGCACAAGAGTCTGAATTCTAGTGTATTCCCATGTGCTTCCAGTACTTCATGATCGACTTCTAAAGTGTTAGTGATGATTTGTGCAACAAAATGTAGACTCGTAAAACCGAAACCTTATGATGCATCTATAATTTTGGATTTATAAAGCTTTTCGTTTGTCTACTTTCATAAAAGAATGTTAGCAGGTAAAGCAGTTACCGTTGGGAGAAGATGTTGAAAAACATTTTCAGAGTGACGACTGGTGAGAAAAACCCTCAGGCTCCAGGGATCCCGATTTTGCGACAATTTGTGACGAGAAGGGTCAGGGGTCCAAAATCGACAAAAATAGCTAAACCTAATTTAGACAACCCCTAAAGAACCTAATCGACATGAAAGTTTTTGAAGTTATATTCACCACATAAAGCTAATAAAAGTTATTAAATTCAAAAATATCATGTTTGTAATTTACGTCCAATATTATTGCGATTTTTTGAGAAAGTGAAAGTAATTTCCGTCGGTATCTGCGTTGAGTTGCTATAAAACCAGCTTATTGTTAAACCTTCCAACTTAGGAGGTCGATGCTTGCTGATATCATTAGGGTTCTTGATTACGTGACGCTTGTGACAATTTTAGAAGGAGACAGTGCTGGAATTTGGAAAGTGGTGCCGGAAGCTTTGGTACAATAAAAAGCCGGAGCAGAAATCATGGACAACGAATATTCGCTCCCAGAAGACAATGAAGAGAAAAGTGAGTTTACTTGGTTCCGAAGTTGTCTATGTTATTTTCTATTCGCTCAAAATGTAGCTATAAAATAAGTAATTAAAGCAATACGTTTGAAAGTAAAAGATATTTGTTCGTTCTTAAAGTTACTAGTTTGAGTCTAGTATGTGGTTAGTGGTTTTTTATTTTAATTTTTGATTTTAAGAAGAATTTATTCTTTAGAGTTCTTATCAGGCAATTATATGCAAATCATTAATTTTATATTGCAGGGGGAGGGGAAATCTCATGTCCTGAGGAATGCAATAATTTAAATAACGAAAATTTGCATTATCAAGCCAATGAAAACATTTCTTTGCCAAATGATGTCTTTACAACACCTTTTTCTGCTGATCTACCAATTCAGACCAAAGATTACAATGAAAGTAGTGAGATACCAGACAAAGAGCTATGTGATAAAACAGGCAAAAAGGACCAAGTGAATAAAAACATGCCCTTAACTGACAGCAGTGTAACATGTCCCCAAGAAGTGGCCAGTAATTCAGACAATGTGCCCCTCCGGGTTATGACAAAAGAAAAACCCCGTGATTCAGGTCAGATGTCAGGTGATGTTAAGATTAAATCACAAAGTAAAACTGGAGAGAATCTTGAGTCAGAAGGTAAGGACAAATCTGAATATAGTGAAATCAGGATAGGAGGAGGTGATGAACAAACAAACATTAAATATCTCAAACAGTCCAAGCAAGAATCTAAAGGTTTATTTATTTGTTTATCATAAGCTTGCATTGTCAAATGTCATGTGCATTCATTATCAAATGTTTTGTGCAGTTGATACTGTAAGTTCTGCAAAAGGATCAAAAGGTCCAAAGGTATAAACATAAACATTCACAAAAGAATGTATTTCTAAATCAATATGATTTTTGTCCTACTTTTCTTTTAGAATGTACCAGCAAAGCCTGGGACAACTGACAAATCAAAGTACATTTTTGTTAATGCAAATAAACTCTCACTTTTGTTATGACTCCGTTGCTTTCCAGAATTTGCTTGCGATTCCACATTATCATACCAAGCGATGAAGTAAACAAATGTGGGGAGATATCCTTAAATGGGCAAAATTTTTTCAAACCATTTGTTGAAGTTATTATCATGAATCACAAGAAGTAAGCTTTTTAGGTCACGTTATAATTGTTTAAACGTTATTTCTTAATGTTTTTGCTTCGTATATTATTGATAGTCCGAGACAAGTTTTAATTTTGAATGAATGAGATGAATGTAGTGGGTAGTTATTGTAAATAACTTCAGAATTTTGCAGGAATCTTTTTGAAGATGTTGATATCCTTCATTGTGAAGTTGATCTGCCAAAGGGACACGTGTCTGGAAAAACCATTTCTTATGTTTATTCAATGGCAAAAGCAAAGACTAGCATTAAATTTCATATGAATTTGGATTTTTTGAAAAACTTTCAGGACTTATATGGTATGTTTGTAGTTTTAACTATTCTTTGTATTTTTTCTAACATTTCTGGATTAAACAGAATTGATTGAAGTATTTGGAACGACTGTGCTTCTGAGCGACAAATGTTTTTAATAAATGTCTTTTTACCAAACTGGAAATGCAGGAAATGATTTCCCAGGTTGCGAACAGCATCGTGCGACTGCTCCTTTGGTTCGCATGCAAAAATGAAGCCCTCTACGCTAACTTGCACTTGCATCTTCGATGAAGAATCGAGAGCACGAGCGGGGTTAAGAATTAAGAAAGTTTGATAAGGATGTGATTTTCTTTAATGAAATGAGAAATCAAATATAGAGGAATGCCTTGGACATTTCATCTAATATGGATAAAAATAAGAAATATTTCTTGCACAAATGTTAGGATTGTTAACACTTGAAACCCTCTTCTGCTAATTTCAAAATTTATAAATGAATGTAAAAATAAATACTTAAAAACAATACAATTCACATAAATAAGCTTTTCATTGAAATTAAGAAAATGAAAATGAATTTGACATTACTTTGTACACTTATTGCAGTTGTTTTAAATCTAGCATTATTATTATTATTATTATTGTTGTTGTTGTTGTTGTTGTTGTTGTTGTTGTTGTTGTCGTTGTCGTTGTCATTATCGTTATCATTATCATTGTCATTATTATTATTATTGGCCAGAAGGTTAAATGAATTGAGTTGCATTAATTTCAATAATTTCTTGTGTTTCAGAATGGAACATATACGATGCTTATTTGCCTGGAGAACCTAACAAATCCCTGTTGGGGAGGTTTAAAAAAGCAGTCACCAAATGGTTTGTTGGCAACAGGGACGACGATTGTAACATTCTCCTTGCCTGGTACTTCGAGTTGTTTCCAAAGAACTTCTCTGATTCTCCTGGAGGTGGACAGAACTTTGTATTTGAATTTTTGTCTGTTTTCAAATCTGCCAAAAGATCGTCGGAGAGTTTTAAAATAGCAGACGATTGTTTAAAGAAGGTTATACTTTAATTTTAACTCGTGAACTTTTAACAAACATCACGTGGAACTTTGCTTTGTGACATGAAACGTATATTTCATTATGTTTAGATGGTGGCAGAATTTCTGAGAGAATTTTTGAGCAATAAATCTGATAAGGATTGTCTGTCCAGGACATCTTGTGTTCTTTACCTTTTCATGGAATGTAAGCTCTTTGATGATGAAATCTCCCATCAACTATGTTCTTTGTTGTCAATAAGACCGGATGGTAACAAGAAATGTGTCAGTTATGAATATTTCTGTAAACTCTTTCCTGGTCAATGGAGGAGGTTGGTTGTAGAATTGTTTTGTGGTTTGTAAAATTGTTTCACATTCAAATATTTAATTTAAGAAAAATTGCTGATGCCTTGTTGAATTTTCTCGGGAGAATTGTGAATTTAAAATCAATTGATCCTGATTGGATTATGGCATTACCCTTTCTTCATTTCCTGGAGGGAAAATCAAAACCTTTTCAAGAATTAAATAAAGATGTCAATCATGAAAATGAAGAATGGTGGGGTGTTTTAAGTATCAGTGGTTTAAAAGATGTGTTCAAGAGAAAAATGTCACAAAATATGTAAGTACTTATTTGTTCGTCAGTTTTAGCTTCAAGTTGAAATCATAGAATGCAGTTTGAGTAGGTTGTTACATGAGTCATTTAATACATTAAAAATTTAATACATCTTTTCAAACTCTGATGCACACAAGTTTAGAAAACATAGTTTAACATTCATTTGTTTATTAGCTTTTTAAAACATATTTAATTTCTGCAAAATTATGGGCCGTCAAAGCATCACCATTTTAAAATTTATTAAATACAAGTAGGAATTTAATTGCATCTTAAATAAATTCATTATTTTATGGGCATTAATCATCTTATGTGAAGTAGTGGAACATCTTTCTAGGCCTTTGGACTTCTACATGCAAAGTTTACCTTCCATGTTTGAAGTTGATCATCTTCTTCCAAGATCGTTCTTGGCTCTGATGAACCTCCACCACATTCCACAGTTGATTTACTCAAAGAAGTTTCCATTGGATGCTTGTCTTGCGAATGTCACATTCTTTATTAAAACTGAAAAACATTCTCATTGCAATCAAGTTAGTGATGCATTTTGAATTTGTTTAAAGTCTTTAAATATGGATGATGATAATGATAATAATAGTTAAGTTACTTGTGATTTCCTAAATTTGACTACTTTAAACATTTTTAAGAAATACATTTTAAATTAATAATCCAAATCTAAAAAAAATAATTTAAGGATCATATTTTTGACTGTCTCAATGGAATAAAGTCTTTGATGGATGACTTTTTGCAAGATCCAGAAAAGTAAGGGGTATATAATTGAGCTGAACATGAGATGAATTCAATGCTGATTGTTCACAGATTTAATGGTGCACAAGGAGTCCGTTACACCCTGGAGTTAACTTCTTCCCTCTTCTTCCAAGCTCTGGACAGCTTTTTAAGTGATGACATCAAGCTGTTGTCAGTCAGCATAATGATATCTGCATTACGTGTCGCTTGTAATCTTGTTGAAAAATTGCCCATAAAAAATGATACTTACAATGAAGAGCTTAATCGGTTAGTTGACAAAGTAACTTTGTTGACCAAAAGATGGCTGCAGTCTTTGCCATTTGGATATCAAGTTTGGATTCTTTTCTTTCACTCTTGGTTAAAATATCATAAATCGTTATTATTCTAAGCACATTACCTTATTTTAAAAATATTTTGAGCTCGGATAAACCTGTTTATTGATTTTTTAGGGGATATTTGAGTGGTTGCTTAATTAAGGTTCTGATGTAATAATAATCAATATTATTCTAGCCATAAAATGCATATGATTTAGACAGCTATGCATTTCTAAATAATGGGAATAGAAAGTTCAAAACTTCTGGTCTTGGGATAATGCAAACTATTATCATTACATTGGATTTGTTGATATAAACTTCAAATATTTATTTAAATATAAAGATATTTTCTCAATTGTTGGAACTTTCAACCAACTCAACTACATTTGACAAGCATTGGAAAACCTTAATTAAGGACATTTCCATGGAAAAATTTGTAAAGGCCAGTATTTATGCAGATATTTATGCTTTGTCAAATTGACTTTTGATTTATATCATTTTATTTAATTAGATGAAGTTAGATGACAAGTGCAGTATTTTTTCTAAAATTATGACTGAGTCGTGTCACCCATGCTTGAAAGATTGGATCTTTGATGTTATGCTTAAAGAAGTGGAAAACGGGTTGAAGGTAAGTGAGACTTTTAGTCACTTTAATGACTCAGTGCATTATGAAGGCACTAATTAGGGCAAATAATAATACATTATTACTAATAATAGCTTAATAGCATTTTGTGCATTGATTTTTGTAGAGACAGACAGGTGAATTGCATGTAATGTTTGAACATGACAACATGCACACCTTCAAAGGAATTTTCGACGTAATTGTCGACAAGATTTGGCCCCCCAAGGATGATGCTTTATCCATATTAATGTTTGCACTCAATCACCCATTGTTCGTCAAGTTGGTGAATGTTTATCGTAAGTTTTAAGGCTGGTTCTAATATCTTGAAGGACATTTTATCATTGCATCATTAAAATTCTTAAGGAATGAAAAACCTGGGAGAAGAATCTGGATTGAAATTGGCTCAGGCCATGAGTATATTGGAAGATGTTCAGAAGTCACTATTTACAGGAGACATAAAAATTATATTGGTCAATGAGTTATCAAACCACTCAGATGAATTTTTAAGGCTTCTTAACTGCACTTGTGACATTGAAAAGGAGGAACGGAAGAACAGAGAGGACGAGATTAATGAATTGTTGAAGCAATCAAAACGTGACTTTCAATTTTATGGTCAGAGATGTGAACGAATCAGAGTCTTGTTGGACTTCTGCCATGGTTTTGACACATGTTAGTTTAATTGTTTTCATTTGGTCAAATAATTCTACAAACTTATATTGCATTCAGCAGGTGAACTAAATGCATTTAGACAAGAAATCTTACTTAAAAGTAGTGACCTGAGTTTGTCAGACATTTCAAATCCGACTTCAGCGGTTGACAAACGACCGATGTTGAAGATCTTGCAGGTCGTTCCAGAGGCAGTGGAAATGCTTGGATTTCTCTATAGGTATCAGGAAAGTATGATTCTTAAAGACTTGTGGGATGGTTGCTTGGAAAAGTCTTCTTTAAAATCAGCATCCAGCTTAACTGACATTGTGGAATTTATTTACATTCCATGTAAGGAACTCTGGGAAAAAATGTCAAAAGCACTAAAAGATAGAAGCATCCGATTGTCTGATGTGCAGAAAAAGTTCTTACAATTTAGTGATCATGATCTTTTGAAGGAATTGAGTATGCTCTGCAAAGACAAAGATGAGACTAAAAATTTACACGATCAAATCAAGAACTACCGCAAACTTTGCGAATGCAAAAAAGGAGCAGAAACTATGCTCGAATTCAAAAGCAAATTTGAACTTTCGGGATCTTTTGATGATGCGGAGAAAATTGCTGATGTTGTAAGTCGACGGTTTTGAATAGATTCATTGGAGTCTTGTAAAATTCATTTGTTTTTAAAAATTTGAAGGTTAAAAGAGAAAGTCTGTCACTCGGTGATGTATCAAAAGAGTTGATTGAAGAATGTAAGGCTTTGCAAGATTTCAGTGACATTCAGAGAAGGTGTTTGGAAGTTTTCATTGAAGAGAAGCAGTTTGTCGAGTGGCTGAGAAAGTCTCTTTCAGGTTCAATGTGAATTTGACTCATTCTCGAATTACGTTGTCACGAAGTTTAAATATCTGAAGGTCCCAGAGAGATCAAGGTCCTTGTCGACCTTGCACTGATATCTGCTGAAGGTCAAGGAGACATGGAGGTTGAGAAAGCATCCTGTCTTCATGCTGCTGCAACTGCTTATTCTTCCCTCATCTATGACTTGAAGACAGAAATGGGATTCACAGAGTTCATTTCACTCTGCAAGACTGTCTGGAGTGTTGCTGGTGTTGATGCAAGGATTGCTGAGAAATTTGTAATAGTTGAATTTTTTTAGTTAATTGATTGATTTATTTATTTATTTTTAATGATAAATTATACGTGTATTCTTATGATTTTAGATTATTTTTTAAAAAGATAAGGTTATCTTTAACTTTATTAACTTTAAATCCTGTTGTGCAGAGAGATGCAGCTCGCCACTTGGAGTGGTTCGTCGGAATAAAGAAGTCGCACGGTGCAGTTGAAGTCAATGCTCTCGAAAGTGCATCGATCATTAATTCTAAGGGAATTTTTATTGTCGGAAATTTACGCACCAAAGATACAAATGCATCGGTTCGTCGGTTTTGAGATTAGTTTTGAATTAAATTTTCATTTCGCGTCGACGACCTTCGTATTCGTGACCTTTCACGTTCGTCGACAGATGTTAGAAGATGTTGTACAGATGAAGCTCTATTTGAAGAAAGGTGAAAGATGTACAGCAGAGCATTCAGAAGATTCTGAAACGTGGAAAGTTTGTGGCATCAAATATTTGAGTGACCTGCAAAGTAAACTCATGCTGGTTGCTGGAAAAGCACAAGAAGGAAAAAAGGATGTTGAGGTGTTTAACAGGGTAAGACTCTCATTCACTCATTTTACATGCTCTTAAGCAGCTGTCGAACGTGGTGCAGCTGAGCTCTATCAGTTCAATTTGTGATTACTGTTATTAACAATTTGATCTTCATTAATTTCATCAGTGAAATTAAGAATTAATTCATGAAATTAAAGTATAAAATGCAATTAAATCCTTCCGTTTGCACGTTCAATTTCATTTCAATATTTATCTTCAATAATTTAATTAATTGAAAAGTTTTATGTTGTAAATAAAATTAATGTGACCAACATGTTGAAAAATTGCTTCATAGTGATTTTTTAAAAATTAGACATTAGATGGAGTGATGAGGCTTGCCAATGTTTATGTGAAACTGGTGGAAAGAGGATGTTGCATGTTCACATCTTGGAAAGTCACATTTTTTTGCAATCCAACCAAACAATTTTTTGCAAGAATTGACTTTAGTTCAAATGACCAGCAATCTGAGCACATTTTAGGGACTCATAAAGATGCAAAGAAACTCAAAATTTACGAAAGAATCGAAAAATTATGCTGCGTCATGGAAGGCTGCTTGAAGGAATGGAACGAGTACATACAAGAAAAGAGGCTTCAGAAGCATTACATAAACTTCTTCACAACCAAACAATTAATAATACTCCAAAAAGAAATTGCAAAGGCTTTAAATGATGAGTATGCAGATATTGGAAGAGAACTATCACTGCTTTTGTCCCTTGTCAATCCATCCTCCACTAAGGAGGATTTGTTACTAGCAACAAAAAATGCCCTCCAACAACTTTCAAAATCAGCTGATGATGAATTGAGAGATATTTCTGTGAATAAGCCTTCTGAAGATGATAAAGATGATTCAGTGAGTGAGTTTGTGAAGGCCCTTCTAAAGGTTGGATTCCCATTGCTACTTGCTAAAGCTGCTGAAGAACATTTTGATTCTGAAAACCTTCAAGAAGGTTTGCAGGGAATTGTTTGTTTTGTGAATGAATCATTAAAACTAATATTTTCAATGCATTGTTAGCAATTCTGTGGTGTATGGAGAATGAAAACAACCTCGAACAGGATGAAATGGAAGAAAATATTCTGGAACAAAAGCATGAAACTTTTCAAACAGAAAAAATTAATTTTTATGGCTTTTTACAGGAAGAAATGACAAATCTCAGTAAAAAATTGCCTTCAGAAAAGTAAATATTGATTTTCATAACATTTAATTTTAGTTTTACTTAATTAATGTCTGTTTTTCGATCAATTGAAATTTTGGGGTCATTGAAAATGCAACGAATTGGGTGTTTAAATTACTGAAGATTCATTAAGTCAATGTGCTTTGGAACGCTTGTCATCTCGAAGGGTTGCATGTGATGGTGGAAATCAATAGTTGTGTTCTCATCACATATTGCCAGGGGTGCTCTTGAGCAGTGGCTTTATGTAAAGGCTTTATGTACAGTTATAATGTCTTCACATCCAATAAGAATACATGAAGCACTCAAAAGATCATAAAATGCATAACAGACGAGTGGAAGGTGTGGTTCGACGACCCATTCATTTTTCTTAAATTTTCAGTTCATTGGAAGGAAATTTCTTGGAAATTTGGAAGACATTTTTAGAAAAAGTTGATTCAGGATTCGCAGACTACATAAGCATTGAACTGCTCGGTCTTATTCTCGAGAAGCTCGGCTCTGAATGTGGTAAATTGACTGAAATGCTTAACAAGTCATTTGTATTTTTTTTTACATTCTGTTGACAACCTCTATTGCATGCATCTTCATTACAATAATAGTTATTTACTTTCTTAAATTCGTTTCTAGGAGCTCGATTTGACTCTGCACGTGTTCTGCCCTGTCAGATGAAGGAAGGGAGACCCAATCTTGTTCTGAGTGACGAAAGTGATACATTTTGGATGTTATTATTACATTTGAATTGTTTTGATATTTTTGTCTTTTTAACTTACACCATTTAAAGGTCAAGTGTGGAACACCATCCTGTCGATTTATGCAAATTCATTAGAATTACCACTTCCTTGCACCGACGAAGTCTTGATATGCGACCGAAATACTTCGGCCGAAGAAGTGATCGCATTTTTATCAATTTTTGCTGAGATGTTATGTTATTTACTTAAAATATTCACAACTCCAGATTGAAATAATGTGCATGAGAGCCAAAGCTAGCAAAAGTGGAAAGTTGTATTGCTTGGCAAGAGCTGAGTTGCTGGATTACAATGTGGCAGTCAGCATTGAAAAATCCCTCAGCCTCATTAAAGAAGGTCTCAATTTTTTGTCTCAATTGAATTTTTGATTTTAACATTATTAATGGTTATGTAATCTCCTGATAATTATATTATGTTTTGATTACCTCTTAATAATTACATTATGTTTTAATTATCAACAAATTAATTGTCCACAATAATTTTCTTATTTTATATTCTATAATATTTGAGCGAGACGTTGTAAAATGCCGGACAAAAAGCCTTTTTATTTAATTAATATTATTTTGCATTATTAAGGTTATTTGTTACATTGTCTTTAAATTTATCATTTAAATGTCAAAAATCAACTTGTAGATTTGTGATGTTTGAAATAATGTCCATATTTTACAGATGCAAAATTCGTTATCATCTGTGATTGCAATGTTCATTCACACATTGCTGATGCCTTGGACCAGTTCAAAGTGAAATTTACACCTCTCGATGTAATGGACATTCAAAAATATGTGCAAGTCCAGTTGATGCAACAGGATTCTTTTTTTTAATCCTGAAATGTGAGCTGATCACAATCAGAGATCAATTTGAAGTCATCTTTATCGTTTCTACGACCGTTTCAGAAGCTGCGCCAGGCTCATCAGATCGGATAAAGCCGGGACCGGGAAAACTCTGAAAGCGAGGAGAACGATGGAAGAGTTTGCACTTAAAAGTGGTAAAAATGCATCTTTTCTGAGCATCCCTCTGCAAAACAAAAGAGTTGACGCGTCTGCCATCGTGAAGCGGTTGAGGAAGTTTGCTTTTGAAAACGAAGATGCTTTTGAGAGAATCATCCATTTCGACGTTTCATCCGAGGTACTGATTGCTTGATATTGATGAAATATTTGTCCTTATTTAAGGTCTAAACTTTAAACTTCGTTCGTATGTCTTTTGTCTTTTTAGTGTTAGGTTTTTTAAAGAATTTTTCAAACAAATTCATAGTTTATTTCATAAAATTTAAATATATTTAATTATATCTTATAATTAATTTAATAAATATCTTATAACTAAAAATAATTGAATACTTTAGTTATACTCCTGCAAACAAAGGTTCTCTCAGTTGATGTTGTTGGTCTTTCATGAACAAAAACATAATTATAAGTTTTAATGTTTGTGGTGGTCCAATCAACTTTATGGTGGGTTGCTGCTTATGGTAATCCACGACACTTTGATAAACACCTGGCACAAATTGCAATATATTGTAATAGATTTCATTAACATGGTGATAAGCCTGCATTGCTATACATTGCAATAATTTGCAATGTGTTACAATAGTCCCAAAATAAGTAGGATGTTGGAGACTTACAACTGCAACTGGGACAAGATTTTTGTGATTACAATTAAAATTATTTCAGTTTTATTATTTTTATTGAACAAAGAATAGAGTTCTTCACTGGAAACACACTTAAATTACAAAAAATATCAAAACAAGGTCATAAAATAAACTAATAATCATTATGAATATCTTAGATGAACTAAAAATTGAGGGTCCAAGAAAGAAACCCTACTAGCTTCATTGATCTTAGCACTTATGTTGCCGTTACCGAGCGAATGCATCGCCACTTGAACGGGACCGACTTTATTTCTTTCAGGTCTTGGAGGGCGTCGATTGTTTTCTTTTCAATCTTTTAATACTCGGGACTTTGAACGACCAGGACGGTTACGTTTGGAGGAAACTTCCCGGGGACATTTACTTGGTCGAAAGTTGCCCGATCGTCAGAAAAACCGCCGTCAGATCCGATCGGCCTGCGAAGGTATTCCGTTCTTTGTAACTTCGAGGAAAGGTGATATTTTTGTTGTCGATTGCGTGCTTCAGGGATCGCTCGGCTACCTCCACAAGATGTTTTACTTGCTGCCGGCCTTTAATTGCCGGTCGCCGAACGACAGCCTGCGAATGATGAAGAACGAAGATGGTTTCACGATGTTTTTTATGCTTATTTGCAACATCGTTTTCATGACATGTTTTCGTGTTGCAGAACAATCGGGAAGTTTTCAGTCACTCGTCTCTCAATCGTTGGACCAAACATTAGATGAAAAAGAGTTTAAAAGTGAACATTTTCAGAGAGTTTGCAGATATTTGAGTTATCAACTTAACCAGCCCAAACCCGACTTGAGTATGAGAGGCTGTACTGAGTTGCTGCTGAGGTAGTTCTTGCCGTGCTTTTGTTGAAAAGTGAAATTCGTTTGTTCGTTAACTGTTTCTCCTGCATTTTGTTGACAGGTTTTGTGGTGTGGAGGACCCCTCATGGGCAGAACTGAAACACTTCATTGATTTTTTTAATAATCAGTTGGTTGCTTATGAAAATTCTGTTTTCTGTCAGATATTCATGGTCGGGGATTTACCCGACTTTGGAAAATTTGTGATAGATTTCATGCTTCTTATGTCCCAGGTTAATTCTAAATTTTTGTGATTTCATATTTGTTGTATTTCAATGTGATCATTTGCTGGTACAGGATTTTGCAACAAGATCATTGAAAATTTCTGAGGAATCTCCAGAGATGTTAAATGACATCAACGAGAGTCTCGTAAGAATTCAAATCGGTCCACTTTATGCTATTTTTTCAGTCAAAATATGTATTATTTGATTTCTTTCATTCCTTTATTCCACAAGCCTTATAGACCAATTTGCTAATGCAAATTCGTGCAGATTATGAGAATAAAACGTCGGCTGCCCGAACGATTATTTGAACTTGGTTGGGAGGGCACATACAAACTGTTCAGCATTTTAAAAATTATGTGAATGTTGCTGCATGCAGCTCACTATTGCCATTGTATCTCATATTAAGTGTTTTAGTGTTTGCAATTTGAGAATAACTTGTGAGAAAAATAAGTATTTTTAAAAATTATATTGAATTTTTCAGAGTGAAACCGTTCTTCTTGAGGGCTACAAAATGAAGAGAACGTGGGAAATAAGGTTAATATTATTGTATCACAAAGTATGCTATTTTTAGATTATTTAACAAAAATTTTTGCATATAATTCATGTTTGCGACAGTTCCCATCCCTATCTGTTTTTCAACAACGACGGACATTCGTTCACATTCGTCGGTTTTGTCGTGGACCGAGCGACCGGAAACATCGTCGACCCGGCAAATAACAACGTTCTCGGACGTGCTGCCGTTCGACAACCTCTGTTCGATGCTCTCCAGAGAAACGGCGTGAACCTCAGCGAGAACTTTGACATGCTGACCAGGTAATTGCTAACGAAAACATTTTTTGCACTCGACCTCACGGCAAATTAATTTTTATTGCAATAACTTATATAATTAACTCCGAATGCATCGTTTAGAGTTGAAAAGCTGATAAAAATGGCAACCATCATGGGGTTGGAAGATATTCACGATCCCGACGAAACCTACGAACTGACGGCAGACAACGTAAAGAAGATGCTGGCAATATACATGAGATTCAGGTTTCAAGATGTTTTGGGAGTGTTTGATTTCTTTTCACAAAGATTAAATTGGTTCATTTTTTAATTTTTCCTTAAATTTTTTCCTTTGTGTTTTATAAAGTCTCAAATGCATTGGTGCTCACTCATCCCTCAGATTAGCTTATTGCTCTACTGTTGTGACAGAAATTCAAGCAATCTTTTTTTGCACTTTTTGTAAAATAGCATTGCTGTTTTAAAAACAGCCTTCAAAAAGGTCTGAATCTGTCAAATCGTAGTGGAATGACTACCTGCGCACGAGATTCCATTTAAAGCAATTTGCTTCGAATGCAGGTGCGACATTCCTGTCGTGGTCATGGGCGAAACGGGGTGCGGGAAGACGAGGTTGATCAAATTCTTGTGCGACTTCATGAAGCCTCCATTTTCTGAAATCAAGAACATGTGTTTGATGAAGGTATTTTCATTTATATTAAGTAATTGTTTTTATTTATTATTATTACATTATTTTCTTTCAATTAGATTCATGGAGGCACGACGATGCAAAACATCGTCGACAAAATCAAAAGAGTTTCGGCTCTCGCGAGAGAAAATGCCGAAGAGATTCCCGGAATTAAGACCATCCTGTTCTTCGACGAGGCAAACACAACGTCCGCCGTCGGGTTGATCAAGGAAGCCATGTGCGACCGGACGATTTGCGGAGAGTCGCTCGAAGGAGCGGATCTGAAATTGATTGCTGCCTGCAATCCCTATAGGAGGTACTTTCGTGATACACTTGTCATGAATTTGTCAGTTTGAATTGATAATAGAATTAAATATTTACTTGTTTATTTTTAACACGTACTTGTCAATAATTGGCTTTAATGTCATGAATTTCATTGCAGGCATTCTAATGAACTGATCAACAAATTAGAAAAGGCTGGTCTTGGCTATCACGTCAGTTCGACAAAGACGACCGATCGCCTAGGTACGATAAGCATGGCTGATATAAATAAAAATTATGTACAGTGAAATGGCTTTAAAATATTTAATACTTCTGGTTCGTGTGTTTATGTGTTAAGCAGACATCACTAGTTTTGTAGCTTTTTAATTTTTCTCAGGTCAATTGAATGTTATTGTTTGAGGAAGTGGTTTTTGTAACTGCATGAATCCTCGTGTTTTTTTCAAATACTTAATCCTGTGAAACATGTTAATGAAGTGATAAGAACAGAAACAGATTAAGAATTTTTTAAGATTAAGATTATTTTATTTCTACGACTTAGGCACAATACCGATGAGACACCTAGTTTACCGAGTGAGATGTCTTCCGCCGAGCATGTTTCCCCTCGTTTGGGACTTCGGACGCCTGGACGAAGATGCAGAAAAACTCTACATCGGACAAATGGTTCATTGCTGTGTACGTAACTTTTATCGCATTTAATAAGTGCATTGGTAATAAATCATTGTACCTTTGCATCAGAAGTTCATTAAATCAATGAACACCTATTACACTGCACGACGAAGCTCTTGCTTCTCGAACACCGTTTGGTATTCCTCGTGGATCTTTGGCTGCTGACCAAAATATCACATTCAAATTTGCCCATCATGTTCAGTTTCATTGAAATCTTTAGTTTTGTCATGTTTTGTCTTATGCGTGTGTTCAAAAGGAGTCCAAAGAGTTCTCAGGTAGTGCAACAAAACCAAAACTATATTTGTGCTCACCCACCAGGTACCTTTCACAATCAGCAAAATCGTTTCAAAAAAATTGTTTAGATTTAGTTTAGATCTGAAATGGTTTAACATTAGTATTTTATTTTGCAAAGTCTGTTTATGACAACTACATTTTATCACAGATTTCAAAAGATTTGAACATCACATCATCTGAGACTCTGATTTTAAGAATAAGTGAAATTTTGTCCGCCTCCCAAAGTTTCATGAGACTTCAAAAGGATGAATGCAGTTTTGTCAGTCTGAGAGATGTGGAAAGATGTCTAAAAGTCATGGTCTGGTTCTATCAACACGACATCATTTTTGCAAAAATGGATGAGATCTTTGCCGAAAAATCGAACGATTCTCGCGTCGTCACGGATGGCAACGAACAGTTCGGCGACGAGGGAGACGAGGACGAGGATGACGTAGAAGAGCAAGATGATGCAGGCAGTGAAAATAATGAGGTGACAACATTTTTGAATATTGTGAGCAAAAGTGAAAATTCTAAAAATGGACCTCTTTCATTTGCAGCTCGATGATTTGTCAAGATCATTGATTCTGGCACTTGGAGTTTGCTATCATGCTTGCCTATCAAAGAGAGAGGATTACAGAAGTTTTATTTCACCATATTTTGACTCTATATGCCCTTTAAAAAATGGGCCTGCTACAATACTTGAAGAAATATCAGTGTAAACATTTTATTTAGTCTACATGGGATTGTAAAAGTTCTTAATATTTTGAAAATATGCTTACTAATATCACTTTTAAATTTACTTTTTGCTATTCACGACTGCTATGGTGAGCAGAATGGTCGAGGAATGTCTTTGTTTGTTTATTACTCATGCAAGAAGTAATGCTTCATTCATTTGTTGACCAATAGGTGCTTGCATAATTAATAAGACAATTAGGTATAATTTCATATTTTGATGTAAGGTCTGATGATCTTGTTCGACCAGATGCCAGGATGTCTTCCTGAAGGAGGTGGATCTTGATGAAAACATAGCACGCAATCAGGCCTTGAAGGAAAATCTCTTCATCATGGTGGTCTGCATCGAATTGAGAATTCCTTTGTTCCTCATTGGAAAACCTGGAAGTTCCAAATCTCTTGCAAAGACGGTCGTCGCCGATGCCATGCAGGGAAACCAATCGAAATCTAAGTTGTTCCGCAGCTTTAAATCCGTGAGTTCCTCTCGACTGTGCTAGGCTGAATCCGACATGTCGACCTCAACGTCTACTTTCGCATTGTATAGGCTCACATGGTTTCATATCAGTGCAGTCCCCTGTCAACTCCAGAAGGCATCACTGGGATGTTTAAGCAGTGCGCTAAGCTGCAAGAAGGTAAAGATTTGAACAAGTTCGTGTCGGTCGTCGTATTGGACGAAGTAGGTTTGGCCGAAGATTCCGAGAAAATGCCTCTGAAGGCTTTGCATCCCCTTTTGGAGGATGGATGTGAAGATGAAGATGAAATACTGCCTCATAAGAAGGTTGCTTTCATTGGCATTTCCAACTGGTCACTCGATCCTGCAAAAATGAACAGAGGAATCTTTGTTCAGAGGTGCTCGCCTGATGAAAATGAACTCATATTGAGTGCTAGGTAGATTCATTTATTTTCTTCAATATTTACTTATATATCACTTATTTGCTTATGGATAATGTATTTTAAGTCAATTTGGAATTTATTTTGCTTCACTGCACATAGAGGCATCTGTTCTTCTGATGAGACAATTCTGAGACATTGTGGAAAGCTGTTTGGCCCACTTGCAAGAGGTTACTTGAAGCTCTGTGAAACAACAATGGAAATCAAAGAATTTTTTGGCTTGAGAGACTTCTATAGGTTAAATTGGACGGCTTTCTTAAGTCAATGTTTTCCAATTAGCTAGCTTCAATGATTTTATTTGCTTTTATTAGTTTAATCAAAATGATTTACGCCGTGTCCAAGTGCAAACGAAGAACTCCTTCGTGGACTGATTTGCAACGGGCAATTCTCAGAAATTTCAGCGGATTAGAAAGGGTTAAAGCCTTGGAGTTATTCAAGGAATATGTCAAAGAAGTCGTTCACATTCCCGAGGACGCCTCTTTGGACCGCAATTACATTCCTGCATCTTTGATTAGAGAAAGTCTCGGTGAAACCGACCTTGACTTCGAGAATCGGTATCTTTTGATTTTAATGGACAACTACTCCTCTTTCAATCTCCTCCAACACGATTTGCTGCAAATGAACGATGCCAGAATTATTTTTGGGAGCAGTTTTCCGAACGACCTCGAGTATACGCAGATTTGTCGAAATATAAACAGAATAAAGATTTACATGGAGACAGGAAAGACGGTAGTTCTTTTGAATCTGGAAAATTTGTATGAAAGTCTTTATGATGCTTTAAACCAATACTACGTGACGTTTGGAGGCCAGAGATTTGTCGACCTGGGTCTCGGAACCCAGAGAGTTAAATGCAAAGTGCACAAGTCCTTCAAATTGATAGTGGTGGCTGACAAACAAGTTGTTTACAAACGTTTTCCAATTCCCCTCATCAATAGACTTGAAAAACATTACCTATCCATTGATTCTCTCTTAACTCCTGAGCAGGTTGATATTACAAGGGACTTGCAGAAATGGGCTGAAGAATTCACGAGAGAAAGAATTGACAATTTCAATAGAAGAAAAGCATCAACTCTTGCAGATGTTTTCATTGGTTTTCATCCAAATGCTCTTGCTTCACTTGTCCTTCAAGCATTCAGCAAGTTCCAGAAAGATGGGACTTTAAGCAAGAATGAGATTTTGGAACATTGTCAGGACCTTCTGCTCCAATGTGCTGTTCCAGAGTCAGTTCTTGGCAAGGAAACTGATGGAAAAGACATTTATAAGACATATTTTGAAAAGCAACAGCACAACTCTTTAGAGAATTTCATAAAAACTCATGTTGTTGAAAAAAATTGTTCTGATAATGTTTTTGCCCAAATCACAACCCATTCGAGACTTTTGTCAAAAGTCGAAGTGAATGAAATGGCAAAAAGATTAGGATTGCTGTCTGAATCTATTGAGCTCTTATCCTTGCAAGCCTTTGGCACAGAACAGCAATTTTCTGGAGCCATAAAATCCTTTTTTGAATCTTTGGTTCATTGCACCAAAATATTGATCATTCAGTGTGACTCTGGAGACCAATATGAAGACCTGATTGCATGCACACGATTCAATATCATGAATGATTATTCAAACTGGGATGTCCAAATTGACATAAAACATCTTAAACATGTCTTACTCATCATCCAACTTCCAAAAGTTATTGGAGGATGTTTTGTGGGTTTTCAAGGTGGGAAGTGGCTCTCCTATCACATCGATAATCTTCACCCCGATTCAACTTTCACGTCACTACTTCCTCAGATGAAAGACAAGAGTGTTAGCTCACTGTTTAGCATTAATGGCTTTCAACAGTCTGAAAATCAAAGAGAATTTGAACAAGAAGAAGCAAAGAACAGAATTTTGGAAAATTGCATCCACGCAGCTGCCGCACTGCTGAAAAGCCCCGTCAGTTATGATGCTTTCAGATCTAGGAAGGCCAAAAGTCTGGAAGCTCTCATACAAAATCTCCATGCAAAGGACAGGGACGACGTCACGTTTCTGGACGTCTTGAGAATGAGAGTGTCACAGTTGCTGTTAGAGAGAGAAGAAAGCGTGACGACCGAACCGGAGTCTTGGCTCAAAAGAGAAGCAGCATCCCTGGAAAATGTTTGCAATGCAGGTTCATTTGGAAACTCTGTTTTACAATACTTAGAGGCAAAAGTCACGCCAATATTGGCTTACATAATTTCCTACATCGATTCGAACTGTAATTTGGATCTCCTGAGCACTTCTGATGAATGGATCATCAATCTCTGGTTTGGAATGTTCAGAGATGCAAATATCACATTTATGAAATACAATGAAATCAAAGCAGTGAAGGGCACTAAAGAAGTGCTAGAATTTGATATGAGGACTTACAGGAAAGATGGACTACTGATGAAAGGGAGGTTTCCATTTTCCTGGTTGATTAAGGAAAACATCGACAAACTCATGTCGCAGCAGCATCCGAGATTGGAGTGGTTGAGCAAAACGTTCGACGTGGAAGAGACTTTTAATTCCTCCGACATCGGGAAGTTACTGCAGACATTTTCTCAGGATGTTGAACATAAGCAAATGATCTTTGATATGTACTTGTCAGATTACATTCAAATGACTTATAAGCCTGCATCTTCGGACAGTAACAAAGAATTCGAAATGGTTGCAAACGACGTGAAGCACAACATTTTATTGCCACTCATGATGATCAATAACTCTTCAACTAATCCAACAAATCTTATGAGTTTTTCAGGAATTCATGAAATGTATATCGAGCACTGCATTAAGTACAAGCTTTTTTCTCAAATAGTTTCCTGCTGTCCAAAGATTGTCGACGACATGTCCGATCACGAAAAGGGTCCTTTAAAAGGCATGACGCTGATGCAAAAATGTTTGATTTACATTTTGGAGATGCTAACTTTTTCAAAAGAGGAGCACTCACAATCCATAAAACAATGGGCAAATAAAGTGAAGGGACTGACATCTTTGGTTAACCAACTCTTTTGCCAAATTCAATCAGAAAACCTGAAAATTGATCTCCAAAGTCTGATGTGCACATGGAGCAGAATAAATACTCTTAAGTTGTTTGTCGAACACACCTCATCAAAGCAACTTTTAGATCAAGACATTTATTACAAGATTTGGACTTACATGGGTGAAAGATTTGACTTTAAAACTTGGAAGTGTTTCGAAAATATTGACAAGTTTTTGAAGATGTGTCAGAAGAAAGGAATAGAAAAATGTTTTGGATCTATTTTGCCCTCTAAGTGTTGTTCATGTGGAAAGGAGAATGGAATCATAAAGCTTTTGTGCGACCATAGATTTTGCAGCGAATGCTTTGATGAAATCAAGGCTTTCCATCGAAATAAATGCCCACGTTGTCACCGCACTGCCGAGTGTGCCGACGATTCGAAGGGAGTTAAAATGTAAATCAATTTATCTTAATTCGTTTTCAATGAAAATATTTTTAACTTTATTGAAATGCTGTTGAAGGGAGTCAATAGAAAAATATCTGGTCTTCAAAAAGCAATTGAACTCATTTTTTATGACTCTTGTTTCGAAAATGTGCTTTGATGGAGGGAAGCCACCGGAGGAAAAAATCGTCGAAAAGTTGCTCAACGACGTCGTCTTTGAATCCGAATTGGACAGACATTTGAGAACTCGAAATCTGATCTGCGGACGCGACGACCCGAGCCCCGTCATAAGGTCCTTCTTGCTCCAACTTCTTCTTAAGCACAGGTCCGTTTAATTGGTTTTGAGAAAGTTGATGAGCGAACGATACTTCACCGTTTGCATGATATCGTAATAAACGTTTGCACGAATTTGCAGAATGTCTTTGGTTCAAAAACATTTGGAAAGATTTTTGAAAGATCAACTTGTCCTCTGCCAAGATGAGCCCCAAATTATGGAACTGGGCATTCTTTGCTTGAATTGCTTTGAAGTTTGTTCAATATTTTATTATTTATTAGGATGGAGGTGATTGTTGTTTGAGTTGATAAATTGTTGCAGGATCATTACAAGAATTGTGGAACCAAAAACAGTGGAATGACTGAGAGGCTAAATTTTGTGATGAATCTTTGGAAGAAAAACAGCCTGATCAGCTTAATGGATGCAAACCAAGCCATGGACGTCAAAACGCTTCAAAATGTGGCTTTACTGAGATTCGGACTCTCGGAGTTAGCGGACGGACTTCACGAGCGTTACATTAAAGATGACCTCGACGATCGTGGCTATTGTGCCATGAGATCTTTAGGTCATTTGGCGAGCGCCATTTTCACGAAGATCGATCAGGCCAGGTTTGTTCTTCCGATCGAGAGAATATTTGCGCTCACGTTCGATGAGTTTCTATTTTTCTATATTTCTTATGGATTCCATTTATATATTTTAAAAAATGTAACTGCAATTGAAAGCAAACTTTTAAAAAAATCTTTTTAAACTTTTTAAAATGTAATTTAATTTTTATTAATGTTGTTTCAGCTGCACATGCTTCAAAGATTTTGTTGAAAAATATACCTTAAATTGAATTTACATTTTGTGACTGCTGCAGGTACTTCTTGATGAAGCAAATCGCACATAAGTTCAGCTTTCAGAATTTGCTTTTGTTTGCTGAAGACCCCACCTGCAGATGGTTTATATCACCTCAAGATATAAAAACTGAAGTAAGCTTTGCAGATGAATGCTGAATTAATGTGAATGCTGATTTAATGTGAAATACTATTTACTGTTTCAGAAGCAAGATAGTTCTTTGGACCACTTCCTTTTGTGCGGGCAAAATTATAAAACCACGAGAGATTGCTTGTTTCAGGCCTTTTATGAGAAGAATCCAACATTGGTTGACAAAGTTAGAAATTTGAAAGATTTCTGTTCCATGAATTGTTGATCCAATGCCACTGCATTCTTTAGGCTGGTGATTTCACAGAATACAATTTAATGCTTGCTCTTTTTCAACAAATGATGCATTCATCAACAAGTGAAATGGTTGACGTCGTAGGTATTTCCTTATCTTGAATCTTAATATGCTTGTTTACATTTGTGCATTTTATGGCAGGATGTTGACATTTGGAATGATTATCTTTCTGGTAAGACCATGCTGAAGAACAAGGTAGATTAAAAAAGATTGATCTAAGGTTCATGGTTCCATTAATTTAGTTTAAAATTCTTTTTTTTATTAATTAGGACCTCACAATGAAAATTTTGAAGCACGAACTGGGAATTGTAAATGCCAATTCAAATTCCACCTATGCCGAGAAAAATCTCCAAGTTCTGGTTTTCCATTTCATGGTTGCCACAAAACTCATGCTTTCGAAAAGCAACATCATTCAACTTCTGTGCCTGCCAATGAACAAACCTGAGATTCTCAAGGTAAACACATTTATTGAAGATTTTTAGTTCACAGTTGCATTTGCTTGAGTTTATCAATGAGTGGCTTGTGAGGGTAACATCAACAATATGTTATTATTGTTGTTGTTTTTGTTTGAGAAGCACATAAATAAATATTTTGAACATTAAACAAGCTAATTGACATCATACTTAATATCTATATTACATAGTAGCAAATGAATCTTAAATATTTCTTAACATAAAAATTATTTGTGTTGAAGTCCTCAAAAGTATTTGTTTTTGGATGAAAAATTAAATTAAATTTTAAATAATTTGAAAAATTTGGTTTTCAGAGCTTCTAAATTTTAATGAATTGAAGCAAAGAAATTGAATGGCATAGATGGAATAATTATCAGCATTTGTAATTACACAACAGTTGTACAAACGTAGTAGTTGCAGCTCAAATGTGTGCCAGATTGTTCATTCATGTTTTTGGCAAAAATTACCAAAATTATATCGCTGGTGTTATTTATTAATATGAATGCTGTCTTATTATTATTATTATTATTGTTGTTGTTGTTGTTGTTGTTATTATTATTATTATTATCATCATCATTATCATCATCATCGTTGTCGTCGTCATCATCATCATCAATTAATCTATCCCAAATTAATATTTAATTAACGAAGACCACACTTCTTTAGGATACTTATTTGCCAACAATGCCTCAGGATGACAGGTTTGAAGTTCTTGAACTCCTCCAAAAAAGGGAGGCTATTAAATTTTATGGTAGGATCTAATTACTTTTGATTTAAATTTTATGATAGGATCTAATTACTTTTGATTTCATTCCTTTTGATTTATAAATATTTCATTTAATTAGTACTTTTGTAATTTCTAATTTTTATTTAAATTTTTTCTAATTTCGTTCGCCTTAAGATTTTTTCAAAGATATTGTTGCATCACAAGTCATCAATCTGACAAAACATCAAAACTATATTAAAACATGACATGCTTATTTGTGCTTCAGCCTGTCCCAATAATCACCCATACACCATTGGGGAAGTTAGTAACAAATACATTTTCATTCAAATAATATTTCAAATTATTTTTTATTAAAATTTAATGGAAATATCTCAGTGTGGGATGCCCAACTCTAGAAGCAGGTGCCTGACTTGTGGCGAAGAAATTGGAGGCACGAATCACACGCTCGTTCGCGGAAACAAGAGCCTCGCACTGACGTAAGTCGGGTTCGGTTTTTTGCCGATCAAAATGCATTTGCGAGAAGGCATTAAATTAAAAATAACCTAAAACTTGCCCGAAACAGAGTTGAAAATACTCAACCCGGTCACATTTTGGGTCAACCTGGTGAGGCAAAAACTCCTTCTGGTGAAAGGCAGATGACACCTCTCCAAGTCTCAATGACCAGATTATTTCTCCACGCCTCTCTGTACATCGGCTCGTTCGGTTCTGTGAGTGATGCGTTTGTAATCGTCGGGATGCTACTCAAGTTATTGCTTAAGTAATGTTTAAATATTAGTTATTGCTTAAGTAATGCGCAACTTAATCATGACCTGTTTTAAGATGTAACAACAAATATTTAACTTTTCAGGTGTTTCCAAATGACTTTATAAAACCAGTAGTGCCACAAGTTGCGACAGACTTCTTCATGAATCACATGAAACATGACCTAGAAATGATACAACGTGCCAGTGGTCACAACGAGGACAACGTTCTTATTGTTTTGCACACAATCATTCATGCCATGTATGAGAAAACACCTCCAAGTAGGATTTCAATAATTAATTACAAACTAAATTTATTTCATAAGAAATTATTTGTTTACTTTTTATTTTCATGCAGATAAATCTTTGAATCTGAGCACCAAGGATGGCAGATTGCAATGGGAAAATGAGTTTGTGAAAGAATACATCAGGCCCCATCTTGATGTCAATTTTCTAAACTTTCAAATAATTTTAGAAATCTAGTAAAACTAAAATATATTATCTCATTTCAGGAAATGAATGAAATCATTGATAAGGGGAGGAAGGTGATGCTAAAAGATGATGGACTTGGTTTGTTTGTTTTGTTTGTCTTTTTAGAATTTCTCTAAACAAGGAATTTTTACATTTTTTTAAATTTTCAAATTCAACACTTAGTTTATTAGAACAAAATTCCCAGAGGAAATACAAAATAAATGAATTCTTAGCAAAAAAATCCATGTTTTTAAACTAAGCAATACATAAATTCTTATACATTCTAAAAGTCTAAACAATGCCAGAGTTACTTTCATGAGTTTATGTCACATTTCAGTGCTCAGTCCTCTGATGAAGGAGATTTATGAGATCAAGGACACCAATCTTCCAGCTACCTTGGGGGGCCTCCATCAATGCCCCATTTTCTGGAAGTATAGACCCAGGATTTCGAAGGAGCACCTGCTCATCAACCTGCACAACCTTTCAGAAATTAATGGAAAATATGAAGATGGAGGACAAAAACACTATCTACTGCAATACTTTTTGGAAAATGTTGGTTTTCCTGAGATTTAAATGATTATTAAAATATTATTTTTATTAAATGTTTTTAAATCTGGTCTTGCAATGAGCCCATCTTTTGAATGCCTCATGTGTGCGGGTAGGATGAGAAGGCACATTTTAATCAATCTACCATTCATACCCCTACCCCCGGGTAGGGGCACTCTAGGGGTTGCAGGCTGGGTTGAAAACATGACACATTACGACTGTTGCTATGACCGCCTCATGCAGGAATGCAACCCGTTCGGCCAACCTGCACGCCTAAATGATTTGAATGATTATTGAGTGGGATTGAACGTTTTTCAAAATCTCTTAACAGATTTAAATTACAGCTTGATGATAATATCTTGTGAATGTGTTTACTAGGGCCAAGTACTGCAAGAAATCAGAAAACTATTGGCAATATTGGACCTCCACAACAGGCTGTGCGTGGCTCTCAACAGGCGCATCAGCATCTACGAGGCTGACAACTGCACAGTGTCGGAGTTTCTCAACGACCAAGATGGTATCCTTCATGAATTTGAGAATTTATTAAACAATATTTTAGCTTGAATTTTATTTGTTCTCTCACAGAAATGACAAAAGCATCCCTCGAGGAGCTTTTCGAGGAGTTCTTTTCAGCCTGGAATGTTCTGCGTTTCAATTTGAAGGAATTCCGTGAGTTTTTATGCAAAAAGGCAAAAGGGCCTCATAATTTAATGTTTTGGTTCATTCTTTGTCTTTCTGATAATATTAAAATTAAGGGACATGTGTTGTTTTTTTAATATTTTTAATGATCACGAAAATATTATTGATTTGTAAAATCTAAATCAATATTTGGATTTTATTTTTGTTTGAGCAAGAAACTCGTTTTTAAGTTCCCTGCACATACTTTTGTGGAATGTTCGTCAATGGTTCGAGACTGCATTTAAACTCGGTTCGGCCATTAAGTACCACTTCCGCTATTAAAATACATTAATCGTGCAATTCATAATAAATATTACTTTATAATTAAATAAATTAAACTGAAACACTGAATTAAATGTGATTGTAATTGAACTACTTTCAGCTTTCCAGCAAAAAGTTGTTCCTGAAGAATATTTGAAAGTACATCTTGGCTTTTATAGCAAGATAGGATTTTTTTTGCCTACAATGCAAGGCCTGGGAGTTTGTTCTGTTGCTTTGATTTACTACTTGGCCGACCAACAGAATCAATTGCTGACCATTTATGATAAAACCATCGGAAAAGGGTTAGTTTCAGCAAATGTTTCGGAGACTTTTTGGGTTTTTTTTTAAACGGATGATCTTCCACATTTTCTAGCATGACTAGGGTAGTGTCCCTGAGAGAATGCACATCTGCCCACTTGATACAGTTTGATCCAGAAAAGGAGTTGCACACTTTGATACTTGCTCATTGTAATTATTCACTCGAACCGGGAAAAAGCACAAAGTTGGAATATGACTATGCAAACCTTGAGATTCAAATAATGGATCATTTCATTCATGATAAACCTATGATCAGGCCAAATGTAAGACCATTATCTGAAACTGCTTTTTATCCTAAATGTAACTTTATTTTAGATTAAATTGATGAACTACAAGGAAGATTTTAATGTCTGCATTGTATTTTCTGAAATTGAAAATAAGATTCCTCAGGTTTTTTGAATTATTTCTTTGTAAATGAACGAGGATTTGTTTTAAAGTTCTTTTCAACTTTTTGACTTTCATTGAAGGTGCCTACATTGTCCGAATTGCTAGAGAATGATTTCAAAATATTGCCTGATGTTGCTAAAGTCTTGCCTTGTTTCAATGTTGTTCTGGAATTTATTGCTTCGATCGGCAACAACCAAGATGAAAATATTGTCGAATTCATGACAAAGACACTTAAAATGAGGAATGTCTTTGCTGACTATCCTTCTGTAAAATCATTTCTTTAGAGAGAATCAAAATGACAGCACATTATAATTAATTTGATTAATTTTTAGATGAGTAGCCTCCAATTCAAACATGCAAAGCAGGCCTGGATATCACTCTCTTTTATCCAAGCAAAGATGCAAGTTAAAAATGGACAAGTTAGTTTCATGAGCAAATTGATCCATTTAACATCACAAAAGAATCTCCATCTTATTTTAGTTGCCATTCTGGAGTGTTGACGGCAAGTACAAGAAAATTATGTCTGATGAGATGCTACAGAAACTGATGAATTGTCTTCAATACACAAGAAAGGAGTTGTTTTCTTTGCTGTTGTACGAATGCATCATTCTCAATATAACTGTTTCCAATGGAGATGATGACTTAGACAACTCAAATCAAAGGTATCAATTTAAGGCAGCATGTTAGATTTAAGTTGCTGATGTTGAGTTGGTGATTGATGTTTCAGTCTTAGAGACATCCTCCTGGAGTTCATCAACTCAAAGGGTCAAGAGAGCAGCCTTGGAATCCTTGAAAGTGGAACATTCCCCAAGAAAATATTGGCCTGCCACTGTATCGATGCTTGGCTCTGCAGCGTGGATCCTGAAAAAAGGGTCCTCTTGAAGTGACAATTGAGATGCTTAAAGTGATTGTTTTGTTATCACTTGGTATAAAAAAAACATTGTGACTTTCTGCATTTGGTATTGCATTGAAAACTTGTGCATTTTGATACTCATTACTTTGAACAAATATCTCACATTCCTTCATGGAGAACTTTTTTGTTAGATTTCATCAATATGAATAAATTCGATGAACGTATAATAATTTATTGATATTAACCCAAGCAATCGTATCAGATCATTGGTAATTATTGTCTTCATAGATTATTCAGTTGGTAGGTGGTTTAAGCAAATTATTAAAAATTACTTTAATGTTTCAAGTAATTGGGCTGTTGTTTATTGGTTGTGCCATTGCGACTGGATCAAAGTTGATGGGGTCGGGACATGGTTTTTAAATTTGTTGTTGAAGTGTTACTCAGCTAATCGGGGTTTAGCTCCTCAGCACTCGTCTTCGGCGAACTAGTGTCCGAATACATCATCATATTGTCAGGTTCCTCCAATCGGTCCTATTGGTCGGTAAACGCCTCGAGAAACTCGTTTTCCCCCCCCACAAAATTGCGATTCTTCGCAACTGAACCTGGGAAGAGCTGCATGGCCTTATGACATTAAATCATTTTTATGTAAAGTTTAATTATAACTAGCTTGAAAGATCAGACCTCAGGCGCCGTTCGAATAGAAAATTGAGAGACAAGTCAAGCAAATTAAGTTGAATTGGTCAAGTGGACCTACCCACCTACCCATGGGCGTTCGCAGGAGGGTCGTCCATTAATTATGTCAACAAATTTAAGGTAATTTTTGACCACCTCCCCCTTGTCAACAAGTGTCAAACTTTTAAAGACCCCTATCAAAATTATGCAAAAAAAACTGACACCCCCATAAAAATGTTTACAATTTTTAATTTGTACCTTGTACCTCCTTGAATTTGCGACTATTTTGTTTTGAAAGTAAATAAAATAATTGTTAAACTGAATTATTGGCAATTTTTTAATGTCAGCTCTTTCTATAGTTTGGCAGCCACTCGAATTGGCTGAAGGTTTTTTGTTGATAAACATTTGTTAATTTGTTGTGCCCATGATCGCATTGTCGGTGTTGTTACATTAACATTACTAACACTAATACTAACTTTTTGTCAAAATACTATTACTAATAATTTCAAGTTTCTAAAATTTACTTAATCTACTCATTCTATTTTTACCATAATTTATTTATAATTATTTATACATTTATTGTAATATGTGTTTGCGATAGTCTAAGACATCACTTTGCGTTTGTTTACGACCTCAGAGGATTTGTTGTCAACAAATTTAAAATTCTTAGTAATGTATTATATAAGCTATAACATAATATAGTCAGATTGACATAAATTTAATTAAAGGTTTAGTTCTATTAGAAAGGTAAATATTATAAATAACATCGTCTGTAGTGTGGTGGATGGCACGTTTTGTCGAGTTATACAGATATATGTAATTTTGTAGCCTCTGGGACTTGTGAGCATGAGGTGTCCGCAGGGAGGGGAGTTAAATTCTCCCTCCTGGATTTTGTTAAAAACACTAAATATTTTGTGGCTGGAGATCTAAACCATACAGATTAATTGATCGCTTTTGGCACCCTATTAAGTCATCACGCCAAGTTCAAAAATTGAATTAAAAAAAAATTTTGCTCCCCTACAAAAACTTCAGCGAACGCCCACGGACATGCCCATTAAAGCAAATCAAATTTCAGTGGCAGTGGGTTTGTAACCAAAACGTCTTGACCATCCACTTCTACTATGTAATCAAACAAAAAAGTGGTTCATAAGAAATTATTAAATTGATGTCAGAATGAAAAATATCTCAAACATACAAAAATTACAAAAATATCTCAAATTGATGTTGAGATCAGAGCAGAATATTTAGTTTTCGGAAAGGAATTGAAAATCTCGTACAAAACCGGTGAGTCATTAAAATATGTAAAATTAGCATATTAATGGCAATGTCGACATTAGCAATGGGGGCAGTCGAACTGTAATTATTATTTTGTGAATCTTCCCATAACAGGAGCGAACATCCCACTTCACAATTTGCGCACACAGATGCCTGGAAAAGTACCACACTGTTTGGTTCTCATGGAGATGCCGACGAACCATCCATCATTGAATATCTCAGTCACATGAACAACATCTCCTTTGCTCAGAAGCAACTCGTCAATTTCTTGAGGACGATACGTTTGTATTGCAACGCACCTATTTGAATGGTTACAACTAGCAGTGAGGATCATTTTAATATGCGACTTAACAACGTACTTCACGTAAGGCAGCAGATCTGAAGCGTTTTTATTTGCTTCCTGGGGATTGTCGAGATTGTCGCTCAATGCCATTATTGGAAAACTTGAATTGAGCTTTTCCATATGAGGTTTCGTTGATGACGAAACAGAAAGTGGAGTTGTGCTTCGACATTTGATCAGGGATTCGGTGGACAGAGAATCAGAAACATTCGTAGATTCTGCGGCAGAACACGGATCACTGGTCTTGTTCTCATCGAGGTCATCTGGATAGTTTATGGGATAACACTAACAAGATGAAATGGTGTTAAATATTTAGGAGTGCATTGACCTGGATTACAAAAGAGTGGAATTCAATCAAATAACTTACACGTTGAACCTAGTTCCAAATCAATATATGTCGATGGCACCAAGCCTATTTTCTCATCTTTTTCAATTAAAATCCAATTTTTATCAATCCTGCCCAGTATTTTAACTTGGTCCCCCTTAGAAATAAAAATAGATCACCTTCATAAACTTGTTAGAGAAAGAGAGGGGAGAAAGTTTAGCGGACATGCGCAAGGATTCATTTAAGAATTTCTAAAATATTCTCGAAGTGCATTTCACAGAACGTATTAAGAATCTATCACATTTTATTTTACATTTGATAATTTTTCGACACAAGCCGCCCGTCAAAGCAAAGCTTACTTTCTTCACTGAAATTTCTCGGGATAGTTGAGCATTGAAATCAAATTTCACGTGTGACGTTTTTTCCTCTATGTCGAAATCAGATGGTTTGAGAAACTGCAATAAATCGAGAAAAGAAAAGAACAAAATTGAGAATATGAATTACTTAGAGTTGAGTTACCTTGACGTAACTGAGAGGGAACAAGCCAACAGCTCCATGGTGTTCTACCTCCAACCAATTGATGTCAACGGTCCTCCAAATGTAAACCACATCGTCTTTCTTTAAGGAAATCTCTCTGATGGAAATGAGCAAGTTTTTTTTAAATGCATTGTTGCGAAAATAAAGGTTTTAGAAATAGCAGTCATTTTTTAAATTTATTGACGACTTGTGAACTTGTTACATATTGTTGTAACCCTGGCGACAAAACATTTATTAAAATGTTAATTTTAAAAGGTTAATTTTTGTAATTAAGTTTATATTGTTATATTTAGAATATTTCTAAAGCATCACTATGACAGATAATTAAGGTTATAGCATCCCAAACCAGATCCAAAAATCTCATCCGGACCCACGGTTTATTTCAATATGTAACCATAGCTAAATGCAACCAAAACGGATTTAAATAACTTATTTATTACAATATTTTACCTAAATGCATGGATTTCTAAATTCTGAGCAAAAGTTAACTGTTAAAAAATTCTGCGTCGTCCTCAAATAAGCTCACACTCATATTTTGTTGGTTTTTAGAGATTACGTAGTACATCAAACACATATTACTTTGTATAAGTAGTGTTACGTGTAATACGTAAGACTTAGAAATTAAGGAAAATGCTAGAACATTTTCTTATAAAATTGGCAGATAACCTCGGATGTTTGGCGCGAAAGTTGTGCATCACCACGGCTTTGGGTCTCGATTGGTGTTGCGTTTTGCAGCAATTCGCTTCTTCATCGAAGTTGTATCTGTCCACCGATATTGGAGAACTGCAGACGTATCTGCGATGAATTCAGATATTTCGGTTGTTATTACCGCACGTGAAATTTCGTTAGTATTTTAGTAATGTCTCAGCATAACTTTATGAAAAGGACAAAACCCGCGATCGTGAAATTTCATCAATCGCACCATTTCATACAAATATTTATTATAACGTGGTTCTTTTGGAGAAGCTTGTAAAAGTTTGCTAATTAATGAATTTGCAAGCAGCATCCAAAAAGGAAATTTGAAACAAATGTGCAGCAGCACAACGATAATAATGATAATAATGATGATGATGGTATTAATAATAATAATAATGATGATGATGACGACGATGACGGTAACGATAATGATAATATATATTAATTCAAATTTGGATCTTATCAGTTTAATATTTTAGGAATTATGCTAGAATTAAGGGATGTCTTTGACATTGGAACGCACTGTAAAGTATGGTACAACTATTGGTGACTTGTGATCTTGTGACATTGAGTGGATTGGTTAAATGGTTAAAAGTGCAAACAAATAATGGCAACAAAACAAATGAATATCACTTGTCCGAATGCCGCCTTGCCTTGGTTTCTTCTTCTTCAATAATTTTTCTTTTTTCTTTGACCGTTTTTAAAACAATTTCCTGAAAGTATTGATCCACCTGCACGAACTGGAACTATTCTGACGCCAAATTTACAAACCATTTCCTTTTTCCTAGCGTTATTTATTTCATCCCTGGCTTTACGACTTCTGACGTCGTCCCTGCACGACAAAAGAGCCGATAGAGAAATAACAGGATTTACAGGGAGGAATTTGTTCTGGGTGAATGGAGAAAGACAGGGTCTGCCATGCTTTTTGGAGTTTTGTCTCGGTTCGCTCAAAGAACGGGGATAGAAAATGCATGAACTTGAATGTCTTCTAACGGAAATAGTAAATCCTATGAAATCAAATTGAAATTATTCTTTAAATGTGGAATCAGAAACAAAATTAAGTACTTTTGGAATGGTCCTTGATGTGAAGCCCTGTTAGCGGAATTTCACCTCCGCGCTGAACGTCCTGGTACAATTGATGCCCTGATATGACGGGGACGCTAATCGGATTTAAGGGCTTCTGAATCAAATATTCTTTGTGGCTAATGTTTTCAATGCTGGAAACAATAAAGTAGAAGTATGAATATTTTAGCGCTACCATCATTTGTTATAATTCGTCAACTTTATCGTCACTTTAAGCCTTCCAGTTTTCATAGAAATAATTCAAAGTCAATAATTGATTCACTTTTAAACCACATGGAAGACGATGATTTTTATTTAAAGGGCGTAGTACTCAGTGTATCCGATCTCTGAAGGCTTGTGATGCCTTATAAACTAATATTATTATTATTATCATCATTAAACTAAAAAATACAACCATCAACATCACTATCGTCATAATCATTTCGCAATGGATGCCTTATTTAAAAATAATTTCGATAAATTAATATATTAATAATAACTAGAAATTCTTAAGTTTCAGTATATAATATACATACACAATACACATAAACTTTAAGTGTAAAGTCTTCATTTAATTGCACAGGGAACCACACATAATTGCACACATATTTAACACATAATTGCGTTACATTAAATGGATAGCAATCCCTGATTGTTTGAGTGACACGTGACAGAAAATGTAACAAACACGGTTATTGGAGTGAATCGATTTACATAGACGTCTTCCAAGGTGGTTAAATTTTCATTTAGTTCAGCATACTTTAAGGAAGAAAAGTGGGATTTGTTGACCCATTTTAGTTGTTGGACGACGAAGCTGAACAGTGATAGTGAAAGTACACAAGCGAATAAAGAGATCCATAATGCTTGAAAAGGAGGAGTTTGTAGAGAACTTCAAAGACCATTTCCATCGCTTGAATGTGTGGGAATGGGTGCATGCTTCAATGTCTCGGAAGCCGTTGCAGTCAATGGCGA
>MPNW01000047.1:281562-292129 GCA_011800805.1 Hirudo medicinalis
TGTTTAAAAGTATTACATGTAAAGTTCATTCAGTTTCCTAATTCAATGTTTTCAACAATTTCTGCTACTTCATGGTTTAATTTAAACCATTTTTTCCTTTTAAAATAACATGATTGCATGATTTTATTTAATATCGTTAAGAATAAAATAATAATGATAAGATTAAATAAGTTAATTTATATGGACACTATTTAATACTCCATAAGGAGAGAATTAGAGGATGTATGTGTTTTGTGATATCTTTGTGGTGACAAAATCGAAATCAGTAATTTTTAATCGATATTCAGGTGCAATGTCTACAGACATTCCATATTCTCACAATAACAGCAATAATAATGTTTAATAAAAATCAAAACAATAACAAATAAAATGGCAAATAAAGTGTTAATATTAAGTAATATAATGACAACGACAACAACAAAACAACAACAACAACAATAATAATAATAACCTGACTTTTTCCGTAATGACTTCAGCAGGCAATCAGTACATTTTAAGCAGAACACGGCATAAATGAAACACCAAAGTAGCACTTAGTAAGGCATCATCAGCATTCGTAAAAATCGTAAAATTCATGTGCCAACTATTATTTGTTTGTCTCACACCATGTTTTAAACGGACTTCTACTGTGTTTGCATCACCATTCGTTTCGTATTTAAATATATCGAATTATAGAATGTAATTCACAGTGCGATGTTTAGTTAATAAATTTGAACTGAATCAAATGTCCCTACCACCCACAGATTCTTGACGTTTTTGTGTGGATATCCCCGAAAATATTCAGATGGACTTCAGTTGCAATCACAATTATTAAACAATCTCTCCCGAATAAACAACAACCAAAAAATTAATATTATTATTAAACAATCTCTCCCGAATAAACAACAACCAAAAAATTAATATTATTATTAAACAATCTCTCCCGAATAAACAACAACCAAAAAATTAATATTATTATTAAACAAACATCCCAAAACAGTTCTAAGTAAATTGAAACGCCTTGTGTTGGCTAATGAACGTCGATTCCACCAACAATCGATCGCAAGCTTTCCGAGGGAAACGGGAATCGATTCGTCTGCAGACCCGATGTTATTCACCTTCATTTCAAGAGCGGTTTGGAGTTCTTTAACGAACAACCGAGTATTTTCCACCATATTCAACATTCGTAAAGTCTCCATTAGAAAGGAAATCGAGTTACTTTTGAGCTCTTTTTAAAAAGCACATTATTTTTTTCAACGTCACAAAATCCCTCACACATCACTTATCCACTGTCCACTTACTTGTAACATGGCCATCCAATTTATTGAGAGTTTTTTTGAGTCTCAAAGATAGAAGCACTCCAGCGAAGTTATGAAGCAACGAATGAAAACTTGTCGGCAATGCAACAACCAAAGCTTTCCGAGATATTCCATGAAGCTGAGCTCAAAACTGCGCATTACAGTGTACATCGCATGCATCGAATGCGATTTATCTACTTTTTACAGTTATTAATGATATTTTGATATTTCAAATTATATTCACTTTGATTCTCTTTATATTTTTGGAACCAGGTTTGACAATTCAGTTGTCTACTTGGGATTTGAACAATTTCTCCAAAAATTAATTAAGATCTTTTTTGCTGCTCAGTTTCAAGTAAAGTTAATGCTTTCTTTAATTGCTGTAATAGTTGGAAGTCAGGGACAGGAATTAATGCAGAATTTTGTTGCTGGGGGCTTGTTAACCATGAGACCGTGAGCCAGGGTTTTGCATACACCTTCATGACTACAGACTTCAAAAGACGTATGGATGACTTTAAGCTTTGTAAAAGCCAAATTGAAAGCAACATTTACTCAGGGGGCGAAATAGATCACAGAATCAACGCGCCGAGGTCATTGCACTTGGAATTTAGTTTTCTGGTTGCTTGGGAGTGCATACCCAACCCCAGACTGGGGACCTCAAAATTTGCAAATTCTAGTTCAAGTTTAAATAGTAATTGCTAAAAGCCAGTTTTTATTCAGAATTATTTTAAAGCATTTGTTTGCAAACAAGTGAAAACCGGCATCGGTCTGGTCGCTTAGTTGCCGCTCTTATCGTGGCCCAAAATTGCTAAAATCGTTTCGCTAGCCCTCAAGCGTAATATTCACTTTATAATTGTACTGTCAAGTGGCCGAAAATATCTAATCATGTGATGCTGATATAAATGACTGCATTCTCATTTACAAGAATTTACTGATACTCAGTGTCGTAAAAAGTACTGCTCTGTAGTACATTAGTAAAAGAACAGGTAACACCTCAAAAATTTACTTAATTTAAGTAAAGGTAAAAGTATTTGTTAAAAAAATGTACTCAAGTAAAAGTAAATAGTATCTCAAAGTTACTTCAAAAGTAAAAAGTAAAAGTACTGAAGCTGCTTTTGTAATTGTCATTCGTCAACCAGCTTATGCTATATTATTGAGATCGTACGTCATTCCATCAAGTTACAAACGTATAAACTAATGCATGAATTAATGTAAAAACTGTTACTACTAAGTAGTAACATTCACACTAATAAAAGTGTTTTCCTTTTTTTATCGAGATATCGATAATTAAAATCGGTTAAAAAAATATATTTATCCATTTTTTTTCATTTAGCAATTTTGGGGAGTTAGTTCTCCTGGATGCGCCACTGTTTCACATCAAATCTTTACAGATTTAAAAGAATGTAGACTTATTTTATTCACAAATTATTCTATGTCGTGTGATGGGTGGATCTTTTATTTTCCTTATGGTTTTTGTGGATTCCAGTTTCGTATAAAACACAAAACCGTATGTATCGCAGAACCTATTGAAAAAACTGTTGGAATTTTCATTTAAGAGTGATAATGATGTTGATCGCGATGAGAGATAGATTATCATCCATTTAATAACGATATTTCGAAACTAAGAAAACGAAGATTAGTAATCTATACAAATTCGCGACATTTCATCACACGAGCAAGTCACCTTTAATGGACTTTTAAGTGCTTCGGTTCTTTTCATGTTTGTGGTCAAAAGAGCTTGCCGCAAAATTGTTCTCACAACTTAAACATTTCGCCTCTTTCAAAATCCAAATGAATGTTAATTATAAATTTTCCGATGTCTAAAACTCTTTAATTCAGAATTTAAAAGTTCACTAAACAATAAAATTAATGTAATTTTGTGAAACCAATCGCATCAAATGTTTAGTTTTAGTTACTTTGTAACGCTTTGTGGCGGACGAAGTAAAAGTATTTCTTTTTCCGAAAATCCTACTTCGTTACAAATAAAAAGCCCTCCGATTGTACTTAGGTAAAGTAACGCGTTACTTCTACTTCGTACCCAACAACACCGCTGACACTATAAAAATGTAACCGAAATATTCGGGTTTTGTAAGTACGAGATGACTTAATTGTTTTTCTCTCGAAATAACAGCTCCATCTCTCAAAAAACCGGAGTGTTTTGATGCCGATTAACGTTGATCCCAAGGAATGGTTTATCACAGAGACGTTAGTCTTCTTAAACCACAATAAATTAATGTTGTTGTTAAACGTTTATTGCTTTTCCGTGCGGATTGCTAAAAATCACATAAAGTCGATCTTCCAATCCCGACTGCCGCGAGGGTAACGAGAGCGCAGGAGAAAGCAGGGATCGATTCCATACGACGAACGATTACCTTCAGGAGCCAGAACTGGAAGAGGGAATGCTACCCTTTCCTTTGTCGAAAGACAACATTTCTCCCGATATGCCTTTTATTCCCATGTCGGCAATCGATGGACATGCCACTAACGTAACGCATCTAGCATTTCTATGAGTCATAACCTTAAATAAGACTTCAGTTTATTACTGTTTGAGGCTGCGTAACCGTGCATTGTCAGAGATTAATGCGATCATGAAATAGGCACAATCAAATAAAAACAAAAATAATACGACCTTTCAAGTAAGCAACAGAGATGTCACCCGATAAAAGTCAGTTCCACAATTAGCTCGGCACGATCGAAACGAAGTTACCAAAAACGGAACGCGTATTCTGTAAGTCATTTCGAACGGCAATAGAAAAATAATCAGTTGAAATCGTTGCAAGGAGCAAATCAGGGGAGAACGCGATCCAACGGGCGGATCAGCAGAAAAGTTTGGAGAAACAAGAATGGCAATAAGGCTTATCATTTTCTTCTTTGAAAGTTCCTTTGCTCAACTGCTTCTGGCAATAGGTGCACATGAAGTGGTCAGGATGGAATTTCCTGAACATGGCCGTGATGCAACGACCGGACACCGGTTTTCCGCAGTAGGCGCACAAGGAACCTCTCTTGGCGTGAAAGTGAGTCTCGCAATACGGAAATCCTTCGTGTTCAAAAAAGCTCGACGATCCGAATGGTTTGTGGCAGTCCTGCGACATTGATTCCTCTCAATAATTTAATTCAAAGTTTTTTAAATAAAAGTTAAGTATTTACAAAACAAGCAAAACATTTTGGATGCCACTGTTGATTGAGAGCTGTGATGAAGTTTTCTACTATGGGTTTGTTACACATTCCACACTTCGGTGCAAAATGCTGGAAATAATCTGTCCTAAAATCCACAAAAATAACTCAACATTTTTAATAAAAATATTTCATAATCAGATGTAAATGATAGAATATGGGAAGCAATTAACAGCTTTAATTGATCTTTATTTATTTATTATTTATTCAATGAAAATCTGTTTTCCTCAGCTTTAATCGATTGCCGGTCGTGCTCATTTATTCGAGATCGTTAAGCGGTTTAAATCCCATTCACACTGCAACTCAATATCCTTCCAACACAGTTTTTCAAGAATTTAAAGACTTTTTAAGCTCATTTAAATCATTTCATTCCTTAGGAATTTACACAACAATCCATGGAAAATTCCAAGTGAATTTGAAGCTTGAAAGTTGAAAAATCCAAATATGGACTTGCAAAATATAAGACATATCAATGCAAGGCATCATTCTTCAACAAAGAAAGCAACAATTAATAATAAACTCCTACAAATAATAAATAGTTAATCGACAAATCCATTGCTTCACCTGCAAAAAACGAGACCATCCTTCTCGTGGAATCCTTCGTCTCCTAATTCCTTTCCGCACGAGTAACATACGAAGTGCTCCGGATGCCACGTCTTATCCAAAGCAGTCACGCATTTCTAGAATTAGGTGAGATAAAAATATACTTCAAAACCTTGCAAGTTTCAAAATCATAATATGGAATGCAAGTGATTGCTTAAACATCAAATAACCAAATATTCAAGATGACAGAGAAAGTATTGTTACACAGAGAACAATGCAGAACGATCGAGAATGCTTGTCTTACGTCTAAGATGGGTCCATGGCATTGGGCACATTGGGGTGAGAAAAGAATGTGATAGTCATTTTCACAGTAAGGCATGCCATCCCTCTCGAAGAAGTTCTGAGTACCAATCTCCTCCTTGCACTGGGCACAAACGAAGTGCTCCGGATGCCAGAGTCGACCGAGAGCAGTGATGACCTAAATGACAAATGATAATTTTAAATGACTTCTACAAATTCAAACTTCACTCATTTTCACATAAAAATGTAATTGCATCACATTACAACTGAAACTAACAGCTGAATAACAGCAAGATAAATTTTATTGTAAATCTTTGTTGTGAATATCTTTAAAATATGAAGATCGATCAATCCCTACACTGAAACGAAGAGTATTTCAGATTTATAAAAATCAAAGCTAAAAGAAAATATGAACATGAACTTGTGAAGCTATCTCATATTATGCAGAACTTTGTATAAAAAATGCCAGAGAACAACATCAAAACAGCAAAATAAAAAAAATATAAAACAGCTCAATTCAAGTTAATTGCAAAATATACTCTGACCTGACCGACGATGAGTTTTGCACAACCGGCGCAGTGACCTCTCGGAACCACGCCGGCACCCTGCACGGTCATGTTCTTGTTCAGGTCTTCGAGCATGGCATTGAGATTCACGTCGGTCGACGATCCGTCTCCGAGAAACAAATCGCTGCTTCCTGCGATCGGAGTTTGAAACTTGTCGTCCGAACGGACGGACGCTCTCGGAGAGGAATACGAAACCTCCAGAGAAGGCACAAGATCCCTGTCCTTGAAAAACAAGTTTTATCGATTCATCTTGCACGAGTTACCTCCTACAAATCTCAAGTACAAGTTATCTCGTAAAAAACAAAACCTTATTCGAGGAGGTCATGCAAGACAGGGAAGCCATGAGTTCATCGAGTTCGTAAGCGGCCGACGAATGTCTGAGGAGAACGGAAACTTATTGAAAACATGTCGATACAAATCAACAAGTTTGGAAAAATTGTTTAGAAAATTAATTTGACTGAAAATAAGATTTCTTCACAATTACAAATTCCTATGATAACAAGAAAATTACTTTGCAGAGTTTGTAGGCAGTTTGTGATTAGAGTTAGGATGGATCACATTGGACATATTCCCTGAAATATTTTTTTAATTTACAGGAATTCTATTGTATCAATAACCTTAACGCAACAAGTTGATGCAACAAAAACATACTAAATAAAACTCGAGGGTCAGCCTCAAGAAAGCACGTCGTGACCCTCTTTTTAAAATTAATAGAACAAAGAGACTGTCAAACATAACAAACATGAAAGCAAATAAACTGATTAAAGAACACTGTGCAACAAGTAGAATTTGAAAGAATTTTTAAATAACAAATTTTAGTGAAAAAGATGAGAAAATTAATCATTATTCACAAAAAAAAAACCATCGACAGACCAGAACTTCTCCTATCAATCTCAACAGCAAATTGAGCAGAACTGAGCTCTTGTAGTAAATTGTCAAGTTCAGAGAGATTTGTTGAGAGTGTTGAGCCCCCATGTTGCAAGCTTTTTGATGGACTTCCATCAATTGATGCCTCAAGATCATAAACAGACTGAAATTTGGTAGAACACAAATTTAAAAATACTTTTAAACAAAATTGAAAATATCACTCACCCCTCCATCCATGACTGTCCTAGAATGAACTGTCTGACCAGGATATGAGCTAGCAGATTCTACATTTGGAAATCCAATGAAAGCTTTTTTGTGCCCTAAGGCTGTTGAGTTTTGCAAATCAGCTAACAGAGCATCTACAATGAGAAACTTCCTTCAGCAGGTTAGTCATATTTATGCAATACCTAAAGGGAGCAAGCTAGTAGCCTAATGACAAACCAATTAGCGCACATCCTTGAAGAACCCACACGATAAATGTCTGGTAATTTTAGGTAGAGCAATTATATAAGTATATGGCAAACAAAATTGTAAACATATATAATAACCACAAAAAAAAAACATTCTAAATTTAACTCTTTGTTAAAAGCTAACATTAATTTGGTTGATGTTGAACAAAGTTAACATTAATTAAAGATAAAAATAAATTAACATTAACTAAAGATAATTTATTTTTAGTTATGGAGAAATATAATAACATTCTTTATAAGTGCAAATAATATAACTCATAAGCCTCTATAACTAAAGAATAAGCTAAATAGAAATAATTATATAATCACAATCTTATCTATCGACTACTTACAGTCTTTAAAAATAGATTTTTAGTTCAATATTGTGAAAGATGTTATGAATCAGTCCTAGGAAAACATAAAACCTTCACTAAAGAAATATTTTAAAAAATATGAAAGTACGAATTCATCCATAACGAATAATGAATGGAATAATAACAAAATGATAGAACTAAATTTAACAACTTTATAGCCGACATGGAAGTCAAACCATGACGTTCATCGTTTAAATTTATTAACTAAAAGCAAGTCGAAAGAGCTACACTTTGCAGCAGTCAAGGAAGCGCTGTATTTATTTTAGATGATGGTTCGCCACTTATCGGCAAAACCAACAAACAACTGATCAACAGCTATGGATTGGTTAATCACTGCTCCTACGAAATTCGATATTAAATCTGTGAAACAATAAATGCGAGAATAAAAATCAGACGCCCACCGAGATCATCCATCTTCTCCACGATATCAATTGATTAAATGTAACAAAGGTTCAAATTAAATGTCATCAATGCTCGAAATGATTATACAATCAGCGGTATTGATAAATTAAGGAATGTTAGCAATTTCTTCTTAAGAAAAGCTTTGTTTTAAATACGATCTGTGGCCGACTGAGTCATCGAGATTTTTAAAAGTTTATTGTGAAACTTGAAGCTGATATAATTTCTGAATATTGATTATCTTAATTTGGAACTATCACATTAATCAAATATAAAAAAAAAACTATAAAATTAAGCTTATAACCATACAAGTTGTAAAATGTTTTAACAAGTATTTTAAATCAGTGGTATTTGAGCTAAATTTTATGAAGGGCCAAATTTATTTTATGCCTGGTGACCATTTTGAACCAGTAGTTGTCATTTATCAGCATGGCATGCACCTCCACAGCCAGTAACAAAATACTTTTTATTTTATTTCTTAGTTGAACAAATATTATTCATTTAACGTGTAACTATAATGCTTTTGATGTTTTCGGGACTGGCGTCTCTTCCTATCCAGGAAATAATTTTATTACAAGGCTCTTAAAAGTTGGTTATTATAATATGATTCTGCATGTATGGTTTGATGTCCATGAATTGTTTAAGTGATAAAAGTAAGCTTAATTGTCGAGGTTAGGGGGTTATTGTCGTTGTCATAGAGGGATTCTGGAAAGAGGCTTAATAGATACTGAAAAGGAATAAATAAATGTCTTAAAAGACATACACGAGCAATATGTTACTGTCTCGGAGTTGTTCCACAAAAAACTAGTTTTGCACATTATTTCAAAAACGCATGCTAATGTAACAACAAGAAAATAAATCACGTTGTCAGCGTTCAATGCCATATGATTTGGCATGCATTCAATGTTCTCGGCAAGGAGATGTGGCAACCACATTCAGTTCATCAGCATCAACCAAGCCAGCGAAAAACTCTCTATCTGGACACTTGCTGCCAAGAGCCTGCACCATTCTGGCACTTGAACAAGAGCATAGTCCAAACTTAATATTGACAGAATACAAAACACTCCTGACTCTGGCTGGGTATTACGTAATTGCTATCAATTACCTCAACCAATGCAACATCCATATTCTTAGTTTTGCAACATAATGTGCAAATGTGGAGAGCTTCACTAAATAGGCATGGAGAACAGTAATCAAAAAATCCATCAATGCGACCACATTGAAAGCTTTAGTGCTCTTGATAACCATATCCTTCAATATTCTCACGGTAGCCTCTGACAGATTGATGGTATTGCTACCATGAGTTAGAATGTTTCTCCGCCTGACCGTTGACTATTCATCGTCTCTTTCCAAGAACTTTTGTTTCAAAGACAAGTTATAGAGGATGGACAAAAAGCCCTGGTTCTTGTTGGCAGTTTCATTTTCAGAGGCAGAGATCGCTGCTGCAAGTTCTCGATCTGAATCAACCTACATGACCTATAACACGACTTTTTAGATTATATTATCATGGCCTTTACTCAAAATTGCAACAAGGGTTTTTGGGAGAACTATAAAAAATTCAACAGTACAGGAAATGCTTTACACAAGAACCAGTCACATTTGATCCAATATCTTAAGATCAATCATAGAGTGATTGGTTTCATTTAACACCGGTAATAAAATAGCAATGGTTAATAGGAATCAAATATTTAGCAATGGCCATGACCTAAATTTCAGTAGTGACATTTTAAGACTTTAATAACAACGTGAATATGATGAATCTACTAATTTCTGTTCTGAAATGATAATTCATTAAGACTTAATTAGGGGGCATTTCACGTCAAATCAACACAGCATCTGACATCACCATCCTGGATTTTGCTGAAATTTGGCACAGTTGTTAAACTAGATGAGTAAGTTAAATAAAAAATTAAACTTTAAAATTTTAGATTTTTTGGTCTAAAAAAATTTTATAAAAAAAAAATTTGGTCTAAAATTTTAAAACCCCGAAAACCTGACAATTTATGTCGATGATGATGAAATATAAAAAAAATCAAATGCCCAAAATATTTAGGCAACCACTTTAATGGTTAGAGAATAATAATGCTAATAATTAATATTAATTGTCATTTATAATTATTACACTTTTATTGACTTTATTTGTTTCTCGATTGCATTTTTCTGGGTTCGAATCGATTTAAAAAAAAAAAAACAAATTAAAAAAACAAGCTTTTAATAGTAATAAATGAACGCCAATATTCTAGTAATAAAACCTGAGTTACTTTAAAAATTGGATTCATCAGTAATCATAGTCACTAATATCATCAATTATGTAATCAAAGTCTTATTTATTTATTTATTTGATTAAAGTCCGTTGCATGACTGAGATGATTTGGACTTGTTAGTTAGTGTTAGGTATTGTAAAGAAATAATAAGTATTAGATTAATAATAGTTGTAAGAGGTTAAATAATAATATCATCAGTAATATTAGACAGAGTAACTATTTAAATCAAATTAATCCGATTTTTGCAAATCCACCTGAAAATGAGGTCCACACTTGCTGGATTGCTGAGCATGGAACTCATCTCAGATAGATTTGTTCGGGTTCTTATTTCTTCCCTCAGGACTGACTGGGCCG
>MPNW01000048.1:6279-44200 GCA_011800805.1 Hirudo medicinalis
AATAATAATAATAATAATAATATTATTATTATTATTATTATTATTATTATTATTATTATTATTATTATTATTATTATTATTAATATTATTATTATTATTACAGATTCTTGCTGCTCTCCTTTTAAAAAATATGTCTTTCTATCTCTATATAATTTATTGAGAATCATTCCTCAAATATTTTCAATAAGTTACAGTTTGAAGGATATTGGTGACTTTAATTTTTCATAGCTAGAAAAACATTCTGAAAGATATTTACAGACAAAGCTTTCACAAAACGTTTTACATGGCAAATGGAGACCTATCTTATGTTGCAGCGTAATTTGAAGAATTTTGTCTTCTTTTTAAAGACTAAAAATTTGACCAATTTCCTCCTTTAAGTCGTGGAAATAGCATTAGTATCCGTCAGCTTCATCCAGATTAAAATAGTTTAGTTCAAACCAAATCTGAAAATGTCCATTTTATTGGCTCTTGGAACGTTTTCATGATCTTTTCTTGATATTCAAGGTCTTCAATCGTCTCATATTTTCATTTTCTAGAATTATGGAAGTAGTTGCATGCAACGACAGCATACTTGCACACATTTAATTTCATGCTTGCTATAATTTGATTTCCTGAAACATTTTCTTTGAAAGCTTCAAGAAAGTTCTTTTGCACTTAAGATGTGAGTTATTGAGATTTTCCATTCATGTATTTCTTCCCCTAATATTTTGAATCTTATAAAGATGTAGAATAAACATGAACATTTTTATTTAATTGCCTTATAATTATTTTAAGAAGGATAGTTTATGTGTTGAAGTCTGAAATTTTCATCTTTCTATTCAGCCGACATTCCAGCCAGTTAACGACGTGGAAATTCTATACTTTCCAGAATTAAATTATCCCGCTCTCAATGATTGACATCTAATTGTTTCTAATTAAACGTGTAGAAGACTAAGGCAATGTTTGTTTAAATATCTTTTTACCTCAAGACTATCCCTTCCACCTTCCACCAACATTGCAGGTACTCTCTTCATTTATTACTCTCAAACTACTTGGCTTACTATACTTGGTATAGCCCCTACATAATCAAAACCTACATTCACCTCATTCGTTCAATCCTCTCAGTCGATATGACTTTCGCCTTTGCAAAGTTCAGTTCTTTCTCGTTTGGACAATATTAAGACTACCTTCTTGGTGATGCATCCGCTTCCTCCATCTCCTTTCTTCAACCCACCCAAAATCTGTAGTAGCCTTAATAATCCAAGGCCAATTCGCTTGCCAGTGCACAGATGTTTCGTTTGCTAAATTTAGAACTAATTTTTTTTTTAATTTATTAAATTCTTAATGTCTCAATCGACCCCTGGCAAAACGTCAGGCGACCACCATAGGGTTCGCGACCCACAGGTTGAAAACTGCTGAGTTAGAGTAAAGGAAATATTGAGAACCGGAGAAGTGAAATTTAACAGTTCAATAATTTTAACTTGCCTATGGATGTTGAATCAGTAGTGTCACTATGAGAAAATAGTAAAATTAAAAAACTAGATAGATAAATATAATCGTAATTTCATTTCAGTGCGGATAAATTAAAATTCGAAGACGTTATTTGCTCTGTACGAAGCCCCTCCCAATGGCGTTCGAGAAAGTCACAAGATATCCTTAACGGTTAATGTAGTCATTTATACAGCGCCATACGCACATCGTCAAAGGCAACTTTCGTTAACCATTTAAATACAAAAAAGCTGATTTTTTACTAAATTATTTGCCATATGTAACCTTTGAAAAATGACATGATAATGCCTGCTTATCACTTAGTGACTGCTTATCAAGCCTAACTAAATCGATCTTGAACTAAATCCTCGTCATAATGGCTCTTAATATTAACATCGACCCAAACATTTCGTAAAATTTTGTTTCAGATGAATGTGCCAGCTTGGTAGGTCAGAAAACAAACTATAGGTTTTTGCATTCCCGATTAAATTTTCAACCGGACACCGAGTTCACGAGAAACATTGCTTCGAATGTAAATATTTTTTATGCGGGCTGATTAGCATCCCGCCTCCAACATTCCACCCATTTACACATTCATTTCACAATGTCGATAATTTCTTCATTTGTGAAATATTATCAATAAGATAACCTGCTCGTTGTATTTTTCATATGAAATTCAAGAAAGTGACTTTTGCAGCTAAAGTCTTCGGTAGGAGAATTTAGAAAGTTTTTGAACTTCTTCAGACTTGTCGAACAGGGGATGAGAGATGTGGAGTATTATTTTCAAAGAAGTGATATGCTCTACAACGTTAAGGTATTCCAATGCATGATATGGCAATAGGTCATACAATAATAAATTATGTAATCTTTTCTTAATTTATTATATATATTTTTATTCATTTTTACTTTCGTAGATTGTCCTACCGATCTGGTACATAAGGTCTCCCTCAGTACCTCTGAAAGTTTTTCGGGATTTCCTGTTGGACAAACGCACACTTGGCTGGGAAATAGCTGGCGTATTGGATTCTGTTACTTCTCTTGCAGCGTCGTTTATATCGGCGAACAACGTTGGTAGAGATGACTATTACATAAAAATCATGACAGCAGTAAACACAGTTATCATTGTTTACTGAATGTTGTGAATTTCAATAATGGTCGGCTTGTAAACTGTACAAGTTTGAAATTAATCAATTCGTTAAATACAACATTTATGACTTATTTTTGACCGAGTTTGATATCGCAACCGCCTTGGCGATTTAACCGCAGGCAATGAAAAACTTTACAAAAGGGTCAAATCTACACATCTGACATCACCATCTTGGATTTTGCTGAAATTTGGCACAGCTGTTAAACTAGAGTGTGTCAAAAATATAAAAATAAATAAAACTTCAGATTTTTTGGTCAAACGGTGTCAGAAAGATGGATCGTTGAACTTTGACCAAATACCAACACCTCGCGATGTTTGAGAGGTTGTAAGTTTGGTTCTACAAAATCTAGAAGGACAATAAATATATCAAATTAAAGATATTTGAAGTCTCTATTTGGGAAACTTACTTAGAATATTTTATTTTTAATATTTAAAAAGATATTGTCAATTAAACCCTTTAAAACCGAATTAAGGTAAGTTCGTACACAAATTATTTATTGATTTAATTTTTTTATTTAATCAGAATATTATAAAGAACACCTATTCCAAAATTCAGAATGGGCACTACTACACCTTTTACTTAGTGATTTTTTTTTATATTGCTTGAAAATTGCGAATTCGGTAATCGTCTCATAAATTATTCTTTGAGTTAATTAATTTCAAAATTAAATGAATGACATTATAATTGTTGGGCACAAATTTATAATATATTTGTATAAATCTAGTTTAGTATAAATACAGATTGGAACATTTTTGTAACGTATGACGTCAAAGGTCTTTGTGACGGGGCTGGGGGAATTGTAAAGCGTCTATGATGACCAAATTATGATCCCACATCAATTATTTATTTTCGCCCAGAAAAACATCGCCTCTGTCAAATTCCATTTGGCTACCACAGAGGAACATGACCAACAAGCAGCCCTTTTGGCCAGTAGATTTCAATGTACTTTATATTATGTATAATGCGTTTCTGGTACTGCAGCTAGAACTCATACATTTCACTACATTCAAACGAATATCAAACAAAACGATATCAAACGAATCAGTAAAAGCGAAAAAGTTTTCGTTTAGCAATGAATCAAGAATAGGACGTGTTCTATATACTTCCATCACCGATTATTGAATTATTATTTGCATTTGTAAAACTTAAAAGATATGTAACAGCTTAATATGATGGTCATTGGTGACTTGCATGCGTCATACAAACGTTTTTGGAGCTCAAAGAAGTCGAAGTGGATTTTCTTCTGCAACGTGGGCCAATTTGATCGTCCGAATATAGTCATCCTGCTGGTGTGCTAATATCATGTGATGATACTTAACAGAAGATCTTCAACAAACAATGGCTTATAAGCTCAAGACCCAGGAAATGACTGATGCAACCAATGCTTTAGCTAAAACTATCTAAGCAAATCATGTTTAAATAGATTTTATATTTTCTTTGAGACATATGCTGTATGTTGTGAAATAATTTTGGAATATGTGTTTTTTATAATGTTCTGAATGCATAAAAAAATAAATCAGTAAATTGTTTTACGAACTTATCTTAAGCCGGTTTTAAAGGGTTTAATTGACAATATCTTTTTAAATATTAGAAATAAAATATTCTAAGTAAGTTTTCCAAATAGAGCCTTCAAATACCTTTAATTTGATATATATTTTATCCTTCTAGGTTTTCTAGAACCAAACTTACAACCTCGCAATCATCTCGGGGTGTTGGTATTTGGTCAAAGTTCAACGATCCATATTTCTGACACCGTTTGACTAAAAATTCTAAAATTTTGTTTTTTAACATACTTATCTATAACAACTGTGCCAAATTTCAGCAAAATCCAAGATAGTGATGTCAGATGTTGTGTTGATTTGATGTGGAATGCCCCATAACTAGACTGTAGTGTTCACTTGGCGTTCCTGCAAGCATCGGTAAAAGCAACAAACGTAATGTGTCGTGTTCGCAACCCAGCCTGCTCCGCCAATGAGCCTTCTTGGGGAGCGGAACTATATAAATGGTCGGGCGGCCGTAGTGCCTTCACATCCGATGGGGGTACATAAGGAACACAAAATATGGGCTAAGTACAAAATACTGGATAAGTGGACAAATACGAACAGCTGAAAAAAAGGGCAAAAAATAATTTCGGATAGCTTACTAGGAACTGTTTCAATGTGAGATTGATAAAAATTCAAGTTTCTTTACTAAATTAATGCACAGAGCCTTTTGGGAGACTTGCTAATGTGGGTTGGTGATATCCTCAGCTCACCTGCAAAGTTCGCGCAGATTGGCTGACAGCTCTCACACCAAAATAATGTTACGAAAGGATGCCATGTTAAGTCCATTCAATGTATCAACCTGGTGCATCCGATGATAAGGCTAAATAACAGTTGCAATTGCAGCGTTGGATTTATCGATGCATACATCCGATGAATTTGACAAAAGGAGTGATGGAATAATTATTAGGACAGAACAAAAACTTTCTTTGGCATAATAAGCAGGCACGCAGCATAAAAGGACTTGCAATTAGTTACCAATTAGTAGTCAACTGCTGCAACCATATGAATGTGTTTGTTGTGGATATTTTTTATTGTGCGAAATATGAATCAATCATTGAATTAATGTTCCTTGGTGTAAATATAATAAAATACCTGCAAGTGGCTGTTGTGTGACAGTCGTGTTCGCAGCCAAACCCGCACCGCCAGGTAGCGCCCTCAGGTAGGGACGCTATATAAATGATAGAGCGATTAAAAAGTGCTTTGTCATCTTATTCGGAAACATAAAGCATTCAAAAGATCAGCTAAATCCAAACAAAAGATGAATTACGCAATGACGAAATAATAATCAGATGAATAATCAGGAAAACGTGAAATATTAAAAAGCATTCAGTTTTCTAATCAATGTTTTTCAGTGCATAGAAATTGATGACATTACATTTCATGACGATGATGACTTTATCCACCAAAATATTACAAAGTTCATTGCAAGTTAGTCTAATGTCAAGTTACAAGCACTACATGACTTATCATTTCTTTTGTTGTACAAAGTGACTACTTAATCTTGATCATCCTTGCCGTTTGCACATTCCTTTAGTTAACCTTAACCATAGGCGTAGCCACGGCGGCAAGGGGAATATTTGCCCTCCAGTCCCTGTCAGTTTGCCCCTTGATACTTTTCTAAATCCGTATAATTCATAAATAATTGATTGATCATATTACGGCCCTGGTAAACTAGGAAAGTTTCCGACATCAATATTTATAACATATTATAAGTTTATAGAACGAAATTACTAGTATCTTTGCTTTCCTTAAGTGTCTTTAGTATGAAATTAATTGTTTGCCTCTATTCCACCAGTACTGTACTTTACTGTTGCAATAATTATGAACGCATAATAAAATGTGCCCCCCCCCCCTAACTCGACCGATTTTAAAATCTTGGCTAGCCACTGACCTTAACATTATATAATCATGTATTTTGTTGGATCTCGTTAACCTATCCTACTACATTTTGGCCATAAATTGCCGATTTGTACATCATGATTTACGTTTTTTTTCGCTCACAAATGCCAACTTAATTGATGCGTAATTAAATGCTGCTCCGCCTTTTCATTTTCTATTTGTACTTCCAATTAGAGGCCACTGACCTCTATTCAAATTTAAAGAAATAAACACAAGCCGTTATTGCATTACTTGTCTTCCAGGCATTGTTTTCGACAGTGGAGAAAGTGATAACATTCTTAAGTATCGCATTCGACAACTGGATTCACAATCTGAAAATGTGAACGAGTACTGGTATGTTTACATTCGAATTGCCAATTTGTTAAACAAGAATGTTTTCCCTCTGAATGCGATGAAGTGATTTTCTTTGATGACTTTAGTCTAAAAATACCACATCTTTCTTAATGGCGTTTATTGAAAGATTGATGCCCGACTTCGGCATTGAAAGCCTGTGTCTTTCTTGACCAACAAAGTTTCCCACAGCGTTTTACGTACTTCATATTCATTATTGTTCATATTATTTACATGCAGCAGTTATTTAACCTAATTTTCCAATCTAAAAATGTCAAACTTTGTGATCACAATCCCACCCCTATCAATCTTCTTGCTTTCATTTGCAAGTGTCTTTGCTTTTTACCAACTCTGCCTCATCTGTGTGCAAGACTTTGGTGTCTAATTCCACCCACATGCAGGTGTCACTAGCCTTTGCTTCATCTTTTCAGCTCCGACATCTCCCACCAATCTGAAAATTTACAGAAGGGCACATGTGCCACCTAAGCATCAAACTAATAATAATTTGGATGAAATACAAGTGCGTATTACATCTATCATAAAGATAGTTCCAACTCTAGTGTCAAAGTTTCTGCTTAATTAATTGTTAGTCTTAAATTCACATAACCTCCCCACTGATGTGGTCAATATTGTTAAGTGAATTTAATATTAACTTTTTTATAAATGAAAATTGATTTATCACTTTAAAACTTTTGGATTGCAAATTTTAGGGATCATAACAGAATCAGGCCACAACAAAACAAATACATACGAAATGGATTCGTTTTTGTGCAAGATTTAATTGATCACGCATACATCAGATACAGAACTGGCAAGGACAACATCGGATTTGTTCACCAGCATTTTCCACAAATATGTATTTACTTTGACGGGTGAAGTTATGCTTTGTTAATTAACCAATTGATTAATATTCTATCCACTTCTGTCGATGAATATTTGTAGTAGAAAAAAGAACACGGATCCAACAAAAATTATTGTTAAAAACAGCTACTTACTAGGGCTTAATGTGCATAATAATTTGGCATTCGAACATGGCAGAAATTTATCCATTGCTTGTGTAACCACGTACGATTTTTTAAAATGCAACTACGAAACTCTGTTTTCAAAGTTTCTTCTCCTAAAATGCTAGGAAAGCCTTTAGAAATATTTATTAGTTGAAATAATGACTTTGGTGAATAATTAAATCTTTATTGAGAAAAATTGTATTGCTTGCACTAATCTACTTTTAAAAATAAATGTTTAGAATTTTATCATGTTCATGCAAACCAAGAAAATTCAAACCATCAGCCTAATTAACTCTCGACACATGGGATCAGATTAAATCAGTTTTTAGACGACCGGGAAACGAATGAATGAACTAATTCTAAAGAAACACTAATCTCTACTTTAATTTTATTTTTCAGCTTTGAATCGATGTTTATGCCATTATTTATGGTTATGATTTTTCCGTGGATGTTTTCGATATTAAAAATTTTGAAAGACATTGCAATAGAACATGAATTAAATCTTAAGGATTACATGAAAGTAAATTTTTAATTTTAAAAATCAAAATTATTTGAATTATTACAAGAAATTATTTGAATTATTACAAGAAATTATTTGAATTATTACAAGAAATTATTTGAATTATTACAAGAAATTATTTACTAGCTTGGAACAATTGAACAGGTGATGGGCATGTCAGATTGTGTTTATTGGACTTCTTGGATAGTCACGGAATTGATAATTTTCAGCTTACCGGCCGTAATAAATGTCTACCTGATCACGGTATGTAACTCGTGACTGCTTTTAAAGAGCAACAATGACTAAGACAATGAGGAGTTAGAACGCTTCACAGGGAACTTTAAGAGAACCGTACTTTCTTATTTTTTTAAAATATGAATTTTATAACCACGCAATTGCGGTCGAACGAATTATCAGAATTTTTCATAACCTAAGGAATTAAATCAGAACCTAAGGAGTGGTCTCCTAATTAACTCTCGACACAAGGGATCAGACCTAAACGGTGGTCTGAGAAAGCGGTGAAAAATGTAAAATGCAAAATGCTTGCCACATATTATTTGACTGTCTGAATAGACTGAAACAGCTTTCTGTACAGACTTAGAATGTTACCATTACCATGAGAAAACATTAAAAACTGCTTTGATGGATACGATGCAAACAAGTTCGATTAGGAACCTCATAGGTGAAGGAAAATGCTGAACTCTTTTAGTTAAAAAGGTCACTGAGCCACCATTTAACCATACCACATTCACCCGAGACAGATGGATGAATTATGAATTAGTTTGGATTCATGTAATGAAATTCATAATTAAAATTTCCTTTATTTTACTTTCTCCTCATATTTTGACTTCCATTTTGTAAGCGGATGAAGATTTTATAATATAATTTGTAAATAGACGTTTTTAAATGTGTTGAATTTAAATTATTTTAATTGAATGTCTTGAACAGGCTATTCTTAATTTAATATTATTTATTAATTAAAATAATAAAATGAATATCTCTTTCGCAGGGTACAGCTTTATTTATGGAAACCAATCCAATCATACTCTTCATCTTCATCATGCTCTATGTAACTTCAATGCTCACCAAGGCTAATTTGGTGATTATTTATTTCCGCAATGGTTCAAGTGCACTGATTGCAGGGGCCATACTTTTATCAGTCTATTATCAATTAAGCCAATATTTAGAAACCGAAATGGCGAAGAGTACTTCATATGTAAGTTATGTTCGAAATTAATGTCTCTTTAAGCTGAAAATATCGTTTGTAAAAATAATATTACCCTTCAAGTTAAGTTATTGATTTAATACATTTTTGTTTTCATTTTATAATTTAAGTTTAACTCAGTTTTTAGAATCACATTTTATTTTTTCGAGTGCATCTTTGGAATGGTATCTTCAGTGCATGCCTGGAATCAAATAGTTCAATACCAGCAGATGGGAATTGGTGTGAATTGGAATAATATCTTCAAACATCCGATTTCTGACGGCAATCCTAGCATAGCGCTCTGTTTTTTATTAACACTTTGTGATATCATCTTCAACATTTCATTTCTTTTATTCGCCACTTCACTTATCTCAGGTGAGAAGTGAAATTACTATTAATAACAGATAATTTAACAATAAATTCCAGAAGAATTATGTTTGATATCATCCTAAACATTGTCGTCCTGACCCGTTTTATATCAAGATTTTTAACGATCATAAATTGATAGTAATTAATTTCTAGGTTTTTTTTTTAAAGAGTTTGACAGTTTATATAATGCTTTCATGCACGGATGTCATTTTGGCTATTTTCCAATGGGGTAGCGTGGTAAATCTTCCTAAAATTAGCTTGTCCTTTTTTGGTTTTCAATGCTTTTCATACTTCAACATCAGAAAATCTCAAGGGGAGCAACTTATACCATTCTGATTTCTTCCTCGATTTTAAGACAAAGATAAGTAAGGCTCTTTAGAGTTAGGATGTTCCTAAAAGATGAAAGTTTACGAACAATCCTTTTTTTTTTCAATCCTCAATTACATTGTATCAGTTCTGGTGATGCATTTTTGCAAAAATTGTAGCTGAAGGTATTGTTTAGGACTTTCTCAACTCCATCAAAGATGGGTACAATATGTGCTTCGACTGTGATCTATAATGGAGAGTTAATTATGAAAACATCAGATCATATTTATCAAGATCTCATTTTTCCATTGTGGAAACCTAAGTGGTACTGAAAAATGTGATGTGCGAAAACAAATGAAAATAAACAAATATATCCTAAAACCAATAATCGTTATAAATGTTAAATTGGCTTGAATTTCTTTATTCAGGTGAATTTAAAGAAAACATGAAAAAGCCTTTTACATGGAAATCCAAAAGTAAAGTCGAAGAATCTGCAGACAAGATGGATAGCAAAACCGAAAATGATTCAGTACTAAATGTTAATCAAGATTCAAATATCGAAAACTACAATTATGCCTCAAACGCTTTTAATGAAGGTTTGATTGTAGAATTGATTCAAATTATTTATCATGTAGTATATGATTGTATTGTTTCATTCATTTTAACTTCGTTGTGCTTTAAATTGAACATTTCATTCTCACCATGACTACAATTGGATCAACACAACTATCATTCAAGACGTTTTAAAATTCAAATTTGTGCTTTATTTTGTCAAGAAAGCTAAGAGTCCATAAAGTGATTTTATAGCATCCAATCTGAAAACTTTTAAAATTTACTTTTAGATTCAAAATCGATAGATATGGAAAAAGAGGTCATTGGAGTTTCAGTGGTAGACTTGGTGAAAAAATATGGATGGCGTGATAAACGAATAGCAGTAAACCATTTAACGGTGGCCTTTTATAAAGATCAGGTCACCGCCTTTTTGGGACATAATGGCGCTGGAAAATCTACAACGATGTCAGTGTCATTGACGTGCGGTTTTCTAATTTGGTCATTAGTATGCAGACTAAAGATTGCACATTTTTTACTATTAAATTTGACTTAAACTTCATAATAAAATCTAAATCATTTCGTATTAAGTAAATAACTTTTTTCAAATCAAATATATTTATGGACATAGTAAAAAAATCTGACTTACAGGAACATAATGGCAGGATTGGTTAAACCAACAAGTGGAACAATCTATATCAATGGTATGGATATTAAAACAAGTATGCGTAGGATTAGGAGAGACCTGAGTATTTGTCCTCAGCATAATATTTTGTTTGATGGGTTTGTCGATTTGCTTATATTTCATGTTGTGACATCTCTAGTAAATGTCAATTATGTGATAGCAATTATATTAATAACCTTGAAGTAATAACCTTCTGAAACCATGTTGAAATATCTTGGCTTTCCAAATAGTCACACTGGAATTGTGAATACGTTGTGAATGTTATCTCTCAAAAAGTGCTTCAAAATACAAATACGAAAATGTATATACCAATAATTCTTGACTCTGGTTTGGTTTCACTTTCGAAGTTTATTTTTATTTCGTTTTAGTTCTGCTTTGTAGTTGAAGGCCCGTCTGGATAGGACCTCTTACTTCCTCGAACATCAGCACGGCTACTGATTCGTTGATCTAATTCTGTGCTAGAAATTTCCTTCCAGGTCTGAGCAGAGGCTTGACTTCTCGGATCCTGCTGTCCGCGGAGTTGTTGAGCATCCACTGCGTTCTTATTTTGCAAAGCTTGTACTCTTCCACGAAGGACCTTACAGACTCGCGCTCCTACTGAAGAGTGCAACCGATGATAGCGCTGGAGGAAAGCCTAGCCATTTTCTGGTGTATCGGTTAACTTTCTGCTCCAGATCCGCGACCACTGTCAAACCAATCTCATAGATGGTTAACGGCCAAAGCAGCCTTTGAAGGAGCACGAACTGGAGCGGCCACATTTTAAAGCGTCCCTGCAGCCGCGCCGCCTCGATCGTTTGCAGTCCCGTGATCGTTTGTTGGAAATGTAGCGCTCTTCTGCTTTTGTAGGTGAGAGATTCGTCAAAAAACTTTCCAAGACTTAGTCTTGACGTAAGTCCTACAAACGTTTAAAGTAGCCATCAAAGAAAGCAGGCAACATATTATGGGAATAGTTATATATATAGCAAGCCTATTTGAAATATATTTGAAGACTATTTAGTTGATAATTATTAGGAATTTTGTTGCTAATAAACAAAGTGCCGTGTTGATGATAAGGGATGAATATGGAAAAAGATACGTAGTGATCTGTTTTGAATGCTACATAATTTTAATCGAGACGGGTGGTTTGACTCCCAAGAAATATTACAATATGATAAGTGAGGATGGATAAGACATAATAAAGAATGATTGAAGTTCTTATATCAATGAAGCCGGTGATAAAAGTCAAAATACTACATTTTTTTTTAGAGACTTTGGATTGAATGAAATTAATGCGATCTATCCAAGTAATATTTCCGTCCAACAAAATACTCAAAAATCTTTAAGAAGTTTTGTGTTATATAAATTCAAAGTTTGAAGTCAGGCAGAGATCGTTAATATATATCAAGAATAGAAGTCTTAGAATGGAGCCTTGAGGTACATCATACGAAATAAGTTTGACTGATGATTACACACCACGATAGCAGATTAGTTGGGTTCTGTTTTCCAGATAACTTTAAAACCAGTATAGAGCAATTCCCCGTATTCCATAATATTCTAATTTCTTGATGAGAACTGAATGATTTACCGTGTAGAAAGGCCTTGGATACTTCTGAGAATATTCCAACTGTGTAATTTCTCTGGTCAAGAGCTTCAATGCTCTTCGAGTGTATTTGTACGGAGGCAAGGAGTTACATCCTCTAAATCCGAATTGGTTGTTTGATACCAGAGAATACTTTGAGAGATATTTGTATACTTATATATATATTACCTTTTCAAAAACTTTAAGTAATTTAAGACCGAGATTGGTCGATAGTTTGCAGTGATTTTATCACCTACTTTTAAGTCGGAATGACATTTACTGTCTTTAATTGATCAGGAAACTACTCAGAAAACAACTAATGATTTATGATTGAGGCCAAGGAATTTGCAGTACATAGAATTGAATATTTTGCCAAGCAAAGATCTATTTCATCGTATCCTCAGCTATGAGTGACTTTAATTACTTTGGGCTTGGTTGATTATTTCACTGGGAATTGTTGGAAAGATGGCTATTGATTGAACTGCTGGGTACTTTAGGTCGGAGTCAAAAGATGATTGTGCGGTGGTTTTTGTTTAGGTAGATCAGATCCAATATTGGCAAAGTAAACGTTGAAGCAATTTGCAATATCAGAGGGAGAGGTGGGAAATGTGCCTTCTTTTGAGAGAATACCTTTGCATGGATCACACTTTTGACCACTCCAAAGTAGACAGCATTTCCCTAAATTCAGTCAAGTGTTCATTTATAAAAATTTTTGAACTGCCACCTTGTCCTCTTAGCATCCATCTCGACACCCTGTCTCTTGCGATCACCGTAGCAAAGCCACTATGGCTCGAAGAGTATTTTTGGGACCAGATATTCTATATCCGGATAATATGTCGGCAACAGTGATCTCCACTCAAAGTTTTGACCATCAGTCAATCATGATTCTCACAGTGTCAAGTCTAGAAGGGTTTTTTTTGTACAGATCCAGGGTCACTCTCAACTGAGGCAGATGCTGCCTTTGCAAAAGACGATTCCGGAATCCCATGGATAACTAGATTATTGGACTTTACTTGAGTCTTCAGTTGACTCACTTTGAGTTTGAGGTTTTTGTTTTCCTTGGAAATAACTTTTATTCTTTCGACCGCCTGCTGGAGCTTTTTTTTAACTGCGATTCCACAGCAAGTCTGGGCATAGACTTTTCAACCTGTTCACTTGGACTGTTCATCTTGTTGACGAGGACGGGGAGTTTTAAAACCCGATAGGGCCCCAAAAATTGACGGGTCCCAGGGCACTTGCTCCCTCTGGCTCCCCTCTCGGCGGTCCTGTTCATAAGTAAAATAAATGTTTTTCTGACATGTCTCTATAAACAAAAAGACTTTATTCAAAAAGCTTTTGAAGGTGGTGATTAAATGATATATAATGTGTAATGCCAATCTACTCAGATTAGGAAAATGACTTTCTTAATATATTCAATGGATAACACAATTTCGGTGATATTTCCGTCATACTCAGTTCCCTAGCTGATTCTGAGTTATTTTCAACAACTTTAAATGCTTTTGCCTTTGGGTTACTCTATATTTATTCTTGCCTAAATGGTTAAATTGTTGTACTGGATAAGAACGGATCAATCCCCCGGCTCAGTAGTTGTGAAAAATTAATAAGTCGTGCTGTCAACTTTTTAATTAATGAATCACTTTCTTTAATCTTCCATCAACTCTGATGCCAATGCTTGATTGCTTAATTTGTAATGAGACTCATTCATATTGCTACGATATATAGCCGACCGATATATCTTTTATGTTAATTTTATGGTTAAATCAATTTATCATATTCTGGTTAATAAAGGTGATAATAATTATTAATCTTGAATCGATATTTAGATTGACTGTTGAAGAACACATGATCCTTTTTGGTGCATTGAGAGGTCTGAGCAAAGATTATGTAGCCGATGAAACGAGAAGGCTATTGGGGGATCTAAACATGGATAAAAAACTTAACACGGCGACCTCTAAACTTTCCGGTACGTCTACGTCTTCGTAAATATACTTTTATAAATTTATATGAAATAAAATTTACGTAAATTTATATAAAATATGTTCATCTACTATACATCTACTATAGTTATTAAGTTTGAGGGGTTAGGCTTAAAGTTTGGTTTATACGAATTCTTTGGAGACAAGAGGATCAAGCAACCTATCGAGGGGCGATCCCCGCCCTCTGAAATCCCATTGGAGGTGAATTCAAAGCTGCTCCATAGGTCGTTTTTTAAAAAAGATGCTCAGTCAGTTAATCTCCCATAGGTTCTCTATAAAGGAAAACTAGAAATGTTAAGGTTATACCAGAACATGTTTTAGATTGATTCCTGTGCTGTCATCGCTTACTTTTTTTTGGCAATGTTAAATAGAGATTACAAAAAATAAATAACTTCTGAGGCAGGATCATCAGAGAAATTTCGCAACATGAATATTCATTCACCGGAACGATTGGTAAAAGCATGAATTACGAAGTCCAAGAGGGGTCATTTACGAAACAGCATAAATTGCAGCATTTATTTGAGTTTTAAATGAGAAAAAGAGCTACGTCATTTGAAATTTTATCTGAACAAGACCTGGCTTCTCTTATCAGCCAAGCAGAATAAGGATTGTTTTGGATAATTGGTCGTCCTGACAACATTCTCAGATTGGAAATTATTTTAATCTAGGCGCCTCATAAGAGCATGCAATACATTTCTGACATAACCGAAGATACCAAATAACTTTGAGAAGATTTTATAATTGACTTTGAGAAAAAAATAAATCGGCATTTTGAAAAAGAGCCTTGTTAATTTTATTTGTAAAAATGATATTTTCAAAATAATAGTAGTAATAACAACAACAATAACGGTATTAATAACAATAACATCCGCGAAAAGTTGGAAAAGTTATTTTAAACAATAAAAGAACAAAATATTTTTGATCGTTAATTTTTAATCAATTCACATAAAACGTATTAAATGGTTCACATTTTGAAGTATTTTATGTATATACTACATCATTGTTGTAACCCCCGGCGACAAACCATTAATAAATTTTTGTAATTAAGTTTATATTGATTAAGATAATAATTTTTTCAGTTTATTTGATTGAAACGCACTGAAATTCTTTTACCTGGCAATAGGACGTCCGTTAGCGGGAGTTTTATCCCTTAGGACGATCCTTTCCTTTTTGTTTTCTCATTTGTACTTGTGTTTTTTATGCATTAATTGCCTAAATTAATTGCATAAGTCTTCATTCTTTGATGCTGCACTTAAGTAAAAGCACACAAATACTATTTTGACACTTCATTACGTTGTGTTAATGTATTTTGTAGGAGGAATGAAGCGAATTTTATCCGTAGGCCTGGCTTATCTTGGATCTCCAAAAGTCATCATTCTCGACGAACCTACATCAGGCGTGGACACATTTACCATGAGACAAATTTGGAATCTTATCAAAAGTTATAGAACAAGTAGCCTAACTATTAGAATAAACTCGTTCATATTTAAGATTCACTAATATTATAATGTTTATCACTTTAATAATTTATTATCTTACAACTAATTACTTTAATGGTTTGTTAGAGGCGTTTGAAGGGAATTCATCCCAAGTCTTTACTTAATTCCATGGCTGAATTAAAATTGGCTATTGGCTAAGTTTCGATTAGAGATTAAACTTTACTAATATGTTAAATATTTTCATTCTAGGTCATACTACAATTATAACGACACATTCAATGGATGAAGCAGACATCGTTAGTGATAAAATTGTTGTCATTTGGAAGGGGATACTAGCTGCAGCTGGAACTTCAATGGAGCTAAAGAAAAATTATGGAAAGGGTTACAAACTCTTCATCGAGATTCAATCATCAAGAAATGGTGAGGGATGTGAATTTATAGCGAATTGATACTTGTATGTTGAATTTAAAGCCAAAACTTCTGAACTGAAAAAGACTAATACTTAATTTTTAGAACAAAACAATGTCAGCAAGTTGAGCCAAACGGAATCTATCACAAAAGTTGTCCAACATTACATTCCTCTATCAAGTTTAGAAATGGAAAATGCAGTGTCCAACGAAATCGTTTACACGCTTCCTCTTGACGATAGCTCCCAAGCAGCATATCTGGAGTTGTTCAAAGATCTTGAGAGAAATAAGAACAACCTAAAAGTACAAAATTTTGGAATTTCGAGTCCTGGTTTGGAAGAGGCATGAATATTTGATGTATTTAATAATGAATGTAATCGTTGTAATAATTAACGATTATAATAAAATATATGGTTGAAAAAAGTGTTAACTTGTACATCCAAAGTCCATTCTCCAAAATTAAAAATTATATTTCCTTCAAGGTGTTTGTAAGAATTAATGAATTAGCGGAAATAAAAGATGATATAAGTCCAGGTTGGTGTGGTGTTCTTAACCTAGTTCCTGTTGTATTTTCATTCTGTGTGGTCAAATGTTGCAGAAGCCAAAGAATTTGAACCATATCCGACTTACACCAAGAGGTCGAAGTTGTTTTTGCCACAAATGTATTCCATGCTGGTCAAAAGGTGTCATTACATTAGAAGAAGTAAATCGTCCCTCGTTACTCAGGCAAGCCAAGTTATTAACACCCAAGATTTAGATAGAATTTTTGGTTTGCCATAACATCAGGTTATATAATTTAATTTTTAGATATTGACACCGCTTGCCCTTTTCTACTCGTACTTATTGTCTAACTACGGTGATGGCAACTGGTTTTTTTTCTCCTCAAATAAAGATTCAATAATTCACCCGTGGTTGATGGCACGGCCGAATAACCATCCCCTCGCAACCTTTATTGCGTTAGTTTCAGTTTATTTAATAACATGATGATTACTTGTGATTTTGCAAACGCTCTTAGTTGACTAGAAGCAGAGCTTGAAATGATTATATTTATTATGTTGAATAGTATCAATACATTTTGCCTACATTTTGCAAGGCACAATTGCATTATAATCATGTCTAGGCGTGAAAGTCACTTAGACTGGGACCCCTCTGACATCGAGAACTCGTTCCTTACAGGAAGTGGCATGTCTGTGAGATGCCTCAAAGATTTTCATTTGACGTAATTGATACTTTATATATTAACAGTAATAATGTTTTATTTATATGTAAGTAATTATTTCAATCTGAATTTACAGAGATTTTGATTGCAACGACATCGGAAATGTGGATAGCATTGCTTATCCACCCAACTACAACGTCAGCTTCAACAGAAGTTGTGAATGCAATAATGCGAGCATGCAATGTTCGGAAGGTTAAAAAATTTTTACTAGTTAAGAATTTAAAAAAAATTGATGTTTTATCAATGTGTTATAAATCAAAATTCACTTCATGACTCGAGTTTTCTTTTAGCCGTCTTTAAAACGTTTGAAGTCTTTGATAATGATTTTAATAACAAAAGACAAAATAATATAAAGGTAAGTCTTGTATCTCCAGTTGATGGCGAACTACCGCTCAATGTCGAAGTGGGTGAAAGTTACGTTCTGCATAATTTAACTCACTTTGATGTGATGGATTATCTACTCAAAAGTACAATAGAAAATCTGGAAAACAGGTGATTTTCTTTCTTTTCTCAAAATCTAAAATGTTAAACTACTTTCAGTAACTATAAATTATCAAGTTAATATTTCTCTGTGGTTTATGTAACTATATAGAATGTACGCATGTTATCATTAATGCTAATAATTACCTCACTGGTCAGATATGGAGGATTTGAATTTATCTCAAAACTTCAAGTCGTGGGCGGCAACATTTCAGACGAAATTACAGAATTTATTGAGAATTTTGTTAATTCTAGCGATGCAGTAGGAGCAGCTGAAAATTTCACTTTTAATAATCTTCAAACACTTATGGATGGCTGGAAAACATTTAATCTTGAAGAACAATATTTAGTTCGGGTAAGTCTGTCTTAATGAAGTTGCTTTAATGAAATATTTGCAATTATTAGTGGCGGTCATTAAACAATTTAATTCTATTTGCCTTATCAAAAGTAAGTTATTAACTTTGAATCAGTCTAAAGCTTTTGTTACATTTCAAGAGCCGTCCACGAATCATCGTCACACATCTAGGTTCACCTAGCATTAATTTGCGAGGGAAATGTTTGCAATTGGCTAAGAAGCATTTAAATGTATTAGATAATCTCTTTTTTAACATTTCTTAGCTGAGCTCAAAAAACTTCTAAAAAACTTCTTTAGTCTCTATTTCATAATTTTTGAGCTGTAGGAGTCTCGATGACTCGATAACTTTATTTTCTGATCATTTTTCTGATCATCAAACGTGACGAAGAAAATGGATCAAAAATAGGATAATGAAAAAAAATATGATTTTATTTTTAGGGCGACCCAAACACGAACCACCTAGAGATTTTGTTGCATAAGTTTTTGTATATGTTGTTATATATTGTATCAAACCACATCGATAACGTGATACCTCCTTAAATAAAATCTGTTATTTCTTAAGTGGTTTATTTTTTAAATAATTAATTAACAACTCAATAAAAATAAAAATTTATTATCTTCAGATATGGCATAATAACTACGGCAAGCTAGCTCTGCCGTCGTACGTGAATATTTTGAGCAATGCCATATTGAGCTCCAAAGACTTTCACATCGTAACAATTAACGCACCTCGAAGCCTCGTTGAACTGCTGAGAAAAAAGTGAGACTAACAAACGTAAAGTTCATTCCCTTTTTGCTAAAACAAAAGTTAACCATGCTTCTTCGTTTAATCTGGTACAATTTATTTTTCATTTATTTGTGTCCCTGTACGGCAATGGATTTTCAGTAATTGTTCATTTTACATGAGAGTCAATCAAGCTAAGATATAGACCTAATATTTGTTCAACCTAGTTTCGAAATGGCTTATTTAAAACACTGTTTGAACAAAGATATATTATAAACAATAAATTAATTCTGAGAACAAATTCTCTATTAAAATAAAATCAACAAATTCAGCAAAACTGTGCGCGATTGAATAATTTTCCTCAAAGCAAAAAATCTTAAACTCCTAATATTTTCGATTGGCATAAAATGTTGTAATTTAAATTTGACAGAGGCAGCCCTGTTAATGCCATGATAGTATTCCTGGTGTTCAGCATTTGCTTGTCTGTGGTTGCTGCCAGTTTCGTCGTATTTCCTACAGACGAGAGGATGTCTGGATTTAAACATCTGCAACTAGTCAGCGGGGTTTATCCTTCAGCTTACTGGATTTCGAATTTTTTGTGGGATATGGTTAGCTGCTTTATATATGCAATGTATATTGGAATCGACAAGAATTATGGGAGCAATTAGATGCATTTATATAAAACAACACTTGAAAACCAACAAGAAGCGAGCAAGAACTAAGAAGATTGCACAACAATTTAACTTAGTTCTGACATCATTTTATGCGATATCAGGTTCACATAACGTGTGCGTTAAGGGACCCAAAAATTTGTTTTTCTTTTCTCTCGATTAGAACCGAGATTTTGATCTACCACTAGATTTAATAGTTACCTAAAGAAATTGAGCAAATCAAACAATATTTAAAGGTTGCACAAAGCTTGTAATTTTTAAATTATCATGCATCGTTCATGTACTCAATTGTTCAAAGTAATTTTTACAGAAATTACAATGGAGCAGTTTAACTCATGACAGTAGTTTTCAGGAATTGGCCTGCCGATGACTTTCTGGCGCAAAACGGAGTCCACAAATTGCAGAGCTTTTTTTCTCATCAGGAAACAGTTTTCGATGCTCCTGTGAAAGTAGGAGTAGAAACTGCTTCTGGTCTTCATTTCTGGTCAGAATTGCATTGAAGTCCTGAATTAATTTCAAGCCCCTTTCTGCTCATTCACAACGGTTTTGACGGAACTATTTTTTCTGCTGTTTTGAAAGCTTCATTGTCATTTTCAAGAATGATTGTGGCAAACCAAGGATGGAAAAGGATGTTTTTGTATTAGATGTAACAAACTAGCTTAGTTTGTTCTGTGTAATCACCTTTATCACCGAGTCTGTGGGATGAATCATCAGATCCTTCAAATTCGCGAATGTTCAACATTTGCATTTTCTGTTGTGGATAGCAAATTTTACCGGATATCGGCTATCGGATAATTCCGGATAGTTCAACTACCGGATCCGGATTTATGTTGCCCGTCGTTAGAAATGTCCATTAAAAAAAAATCAACGAAACTCAGAGATTGTCCATATTTTTTATTTTGTTATTAAAAAATAAATTTAAATGGGGTGCCCACTCATTCAGTAGTGGAAAGCGCCATGAATTTTGACACCACCACTTCAATGAGTTATCTTCTTGGGTTGTCTTGATGGTTTGTCAAAGTAAATTTTCATTTCAACATCCACATTTCCACATTAGGGCCAGCAGGGCCACCGACAGAAATTTCGGGTCCCTAGGCCCCAGGGACCCCCATGTTTTGTCATTTTGGTAAAGGAAAAGCAAAAAAAAGCCGTGATTGTAAATTTTTAATACTTTAATACCAAAGCATTGCAGGGACCTTGGGAACTTGCTGTCCTCCTCTCGACGGCCATGACTGCAAGTTATAAAAAGTATCAACAAATACTTCCAAGTAAAACTTCTAACGCGATTAGGAGAAGCAGCTACAATTTAATCAATTTAAAATAAACTTGCGTAACATTTATGTGGATAATAAAACTAAGAAGCATTTAAAAGAAACAAAGAAATTTGTCTAAATTTATATAATAAGTAAGATAAATTAAATAGCTATTCATGTCGGATAATTGGCTACCGGATACCGGATATTTCAGGATGGACTTTCATAATAATATTTAAATTATTAAATACATTATAATAAACCTAATTAAATCGTTATCGCGATTTTTAATGTAAAAACCAAATTTAAAATCTTGAAAGCGGTTTTGCAGAATAATGATTACATATTTAAGTTCTGCTCAACATTACCTTCTAAAATATATATAATTATTAAAGTGGGTAATTTCAGAATACATTTACAATTAATTTCAAATAATTAGGTGAAAAATTTCAAAAAATGCTTTTGAAATTGATTAAAATCCATTCGATAAAGACATAACTAAGGAAAATAATTTTAAAAATTTAAACTATGTTGTAGTATATGAAACATTAGCTATAAAAGTTTCGTAATTTAAGATTTTATTTCTAATCACACAAACCAAATTTTCGATGAGCAAGTTCATGCAAAAGATAATATATTTTATATATTTTTTTCGATTATGTATTTCAATTTTGCAAAAATTACCTTTCATAACATATAACAATTATAGCTTTACTCCAAATAAACGTGCCGAAAACGAATTTTGTGTATTTAAGTAACAAATGTCGAAAATTGCAGAAAATTCGTTTAAAATTCACCAGATAGGGATATCACTATGAAAAATTCTGAATACATAGCAAATATTTTCTAGTATGAATAAATAGTATTAAACGTGATGATGAAAATAAAATCTTAAAAATACAAACTTAGCCAAACATAATAAGACCGGAGGCGAAATCAGTTATAAAATGCTTTAATTAAAAAAATCGAAAATTTCAAAACAAATTAGATTAAAAATCAACCGTTAAAGATACTGTTGGCTCTTTCGTAATTTAGTTAATTTTATACGATTGCATTTAGTTAAGTTTTGTAAGTAAGATTTTATTTTTAGTAATTTTTTAATACTATAATTTCATGCCAAAATATTTGCAATATTGTGAAATATTTCCCGTAATTATATCTTTATAGCGTGAATTTTAAATGATTTTTTTCTGCAATTTTGGGAATTTTTTATTTGAATATTCAAGAATAGTTTTCAAATCTGCGTTCAATTTGATTAAGTGTATAATTAACACATATTCTAAAATATAATTTTTTATAGAGTTCATATACACAGTCTATCTTTGCATTTAACCGTCTCAATCGACGAAAGTATGGTTTTTATGATAAGAATGAGGATTGAAATAAAATCTGAAATTTTGGAAATATTGTAGCCAATGTTCTACATGCTGTAATTAATTCGCAATTTTCTATGGTAGTATATATTGCTATATCTTTAACGGGTGAATTTTATTCGATTTTTAAGCTATTTTTGCTATTTGTCATTTAAATATTCAAAATTAACTATTCCAAAATTGCCGACAGTACGTATTGTACATATTTTAAAAGGTAATTTTGGGGTAATTTAAAATTTGTAATCATTATTTGATCAAATTGCATAAAACTTCTAAATATTGGGTTTTACGTTAAAAATCGTGATAAACGTCTAATTATAATATTTTTAAATATTTATTATATTTAATTATCAAATATCTCTAATAAGTACAAATTTTTTAAGATGTCACATGCATTTGTATCTTTAACTGTTGATTTTTAATCTAATTTGTTGTTTTTTAATTATTCGATTTTTTCACACTCATTAATACCATCGTATTCTAGTAAAATAACGTTTCTATAAAGTCTCAGTCTATCTAAAGATGTTTGGGGAAAGATTGCAAATGTAACATGTGGAGATAGAAAGGCTTTACAAAAAAGGTGTAAGAAGTCATAATGAAAAGTTGTGATGGTTTTGGAAAAATGATCAAAGACAAATTAAATCTGTGAAATATAAAAATTGTTGTAAAGTAAAGTAAATGCTATCAATTGGTAACAAGCGTCGTTTGATTGAAATGTGTGGATTATTTATTTATTACATTACACATTTTTAAAAATCACCCGTTAAAGATGTAATATCGTTAGCTCAACAGAATGTAACTCAACGATAAACTTTAAGTCTTTATTAACGTAAAACAACTTCTATGTATATCGCCAATGTATCTCGACTCCTAATGTCAGTAACGCCAAACAACTGGAAAGAGAGTCTTAACAAGAAGGAAGGTCAGCAAGCAGGTAGCCAGCAGGTAAGCCCGCCAAGCGGCGGCCAGGTAAGCTAGCTATGTAACAAAAGATAAAAGGTTAAATAAGTTAAGATAAATAATTAATAATTATTTCTTAAATTAACCATCAATTGGATTGTTCAAAGTTTTTGTAATTTCAAATTTAAATTGTTTAATCCGCAAACGTCTTCTGTTCGATCGAAAACAAAATTGGAACAACATTTTGTGAAGCATCTTAATTCCAAGTTTGGCTTTCATCAGTCTAATCTAATTTAGTAGTTAATCTAAAATGAGCAGTATTAGTAACCTCTTAACACACATGTATTCACGTACTTCTCAAGTCAGTATCAAGAAAACCCCTCGCATAACTAAGACGAAGGTAAAAAAGGTAAATGGTTTGTAAACTTTCATTGCGTCATCTCGCGGTTGGTTATGGCAACTCAAAGGAGACTGCGAACACAACCTTTCGGATGCTAACTCTACTTCGCGATGCTCTAAAACAACTCTTACTAACCATTCGCAAATTCTTTTAAACACTGTATTACAAAGATGTTGATCACATGATTAATTAAATTCTGCTTTCAAATGTTAATGTTTTCTGCGGCAGGTACTGTATCTTATCATGATGGGCATCTTTGTACTTGGCATATTTATTTATTTAGAATCTGATACTTTGACTCCGAAACAATTTGGAAATATAATTCTTCTCTGTGTCTGTTTTGGGTTAGTTCAATAAGTTAAACATTCATCTTGTATTTATTTTGATGCCTCTGATAAACAACATTTAAACTTGAAAAATTCTCTTAAACTCTGTTTGATTATAAAGACGCCAAAGACGTTATTTTTACGGTAACTTAATTTTTATATAATTGTGCAGGAATAGTATTATTATTCTTAAACTTTCTGTATGTAAATGGTTTATATTCCGGTCTTAAACTTTCTACATAAATATATGGTTTATAATCCTGTCTGGATCTCCCCAATTCAATGAAATTTCCCAATTTCCTTCGAATGTTTCCGACCTGAAAATCATTCCCGACGGATAAAGGATGTGGCGAAAAATTATATTGGAAATGTGACCAAAACCAAAAGTTTAAACATGTTCATATTGTAATAAACGAAGGGGCTTAATTTATGACGAGTTTATATTTGAGTAAATATTCAGATAACAAGTGGGTGGTATTACCTGTAAATCAATCCCTGTTGCCAGTTATTACGTAACGATCACTTGCTGATTATTCGCTGAATAGGAATATCCAATATTCCATTGGATATCGAGTCAGATCTTCTGGAATTTGTGGGTTGCTATAACCTTAATTATCTGTCACAGTGCTGCCTTAGAAATATTCGAAATATAAAAATATAAATCTAATCAATATAAACTAAATTACAAAAATTAATCAATGATTTGTCGCTAGAATTACAACAACACGATGAATAACTAAGTCGTTAGAGGATAGGTGAGCATGACCATGCTGGAAACGGTGCTGGTATGGAAGTGACAAAGGTCGTGAATGTTATGAAGAAGAAGGCGAAATCAATTCAGAACATTCCACACAAGCTCAACGAACCTTGCTGAATCCAGTTTTATTGACTTATCTAATTATTCCAAAAGATCTTCAGATCAGCTTAAATGTTGACATCGGACATAAGCAAATCATCCAAATATAATCCAAGCACTAAAAAACGAACACCTTAATGATACACACGAGGCCCTTAATGATAGTTAATTGGAGCAACAAGCATCAATCCCAACATTTAAACTAAAGTGTTATCGAGATGCCTCCGAAAAACTTGAAAATATTGTTATAACCCTGAAAATGCCATCAATTAATTTTTAAAGTTATATTTATGTTTAATTAGTTTTCGATTATATTCACTATCTTTTAGTTCTAAGGCGATCATAAAATCTCAGACAGAAGTATTCAAGANGGCAGCAGGATTATTGCTAAGCGTGGTATTTACAGTTAATACCACTCAGTTGATAACTGAATATTTGCTGGAACATCCCAACAATAAACTCGGCATAAATTAAGCCCCGCCGTTTATTACAATATAATAAAAGAATGTGATAAGCATTATTTGAGAGATTTGGCCTACAATTTTAATTTTAATTTTTTCTTATTTCAAATAAGATCTTTAAATGTGAACATGTCCCGGAAAACCTTATTCAAAAGAACCATCGAGACCATCTAAGTAAAAAAGCTTTTCATTATACGATGAATTGTCCGTGATCCTCTAATAAATTCTCAATGGGTAGATTCTCGTTCACTGTATCGATTGCTAGTCACCTCTTGGCTCTCTGAATAAAATATTTTATGTTATACTCGATGAAGTTTTTTTTTCAATTTAAATCTTAAAAACATTAATCATATTTTCAGACTTGCCGTAATACCATTCAGTTACCTTGTCTCTTTCTTTTTCAAAGATGGGGGCAATGCATTTTTAGTTCTATTGGCGATAAATTGGTACTGCATCCTGAGGGCTTTCGTATACTGTATAATGAAATTTCTTGCAGACATAGATGTCCGACCATATGGTGCCCGTACGATCCCCGCTCTTACGTACGGCCTAGGCCTGTTTGGCGTGTTTGAAACAGGGTCAAAAGAACTAAACACAAGTAACATTTACAAAATTCTGATAGTATAGAAGTAAACATGATTTACTTTTTAAATAACCATCATTCATCGTCACCCATCTCATAAGTCTCATGTCGAGATAAATTGACACAATTGTAATGATGACAAGAATGAATTTAATGAATGATCACTGACAAATATTTTCTTTCTGTTACAAATCTATTTCACATTGCTGCTATTAGTGAATGTGCTGGGTATTAGGCTCGTCACATTTTGTGCGACATGCTTCAGAGCGATGCTTGCTAATCTGTATTTATTTAACGACACTTTTCTCATAAAAAGACGAGTCATTGAAAAGCTTATATATTTTGATGCATTCTTTTAAAAATTATAAATTTCATTATATAATAATTACAAACAAATATTTATTGCAACAGTTCAAACCAAAGACACATTAAAATAAAGTAATTGATTGAACGAATTTTTAATCCAGAGAATGAAAAGTTTAATTACAATAAACTTTGGAAATGTGAAAAGGGAACTTTTTTAAACTAAGACAATATGGCCTTTCGCCTGATATTCTGGGGATGGTTTTGGAAAGAGTTGGATTTGGTTTTGCCCACCTCGTATGAAAACAATTTCAGAACATTAGCTACAATATTTCCAAAATTTCAGATTTTATTTCAATCCTCATTCTTATCATAAAAACCAAACGTTCGTCGATTGAGACAGTTACATGCAAAGATAGATTATATATTTTAACTCTGCAAAAATTTATATTTTAACCCAATTGAATGCACTTTAAGCGATTTTTGTATATTTAAGTAAAATTGCCGCAAATTGCAGAAAAAGTAATTTAAAATTCACCTTATAAAGATATAACTTCACAATATTGCAAATATTTTAAAGCATCAAAAAATAATTTTGATGATCATAAAGCAATAACAATTAAAAACAAATTACAATAAATCTGATATTAAAAGATTTAAAGGATTGCCAGGCAACATGAGCAATGTGAAAAGGAAAACACACTCCAAGGATCTAAAGAAGCAAAGTTTAGAGCAAGAGGCGAAATATGTGGAATGCTAAAAGCATTCTATGCCTATACAAGAAGCTTTGTAAATACAGAGACGAAAAGAGTTACTTGCTGATCAGGAAGTGCAGACATCATCATCCTATCTTTCTTCTATAATATAAAACAGAAAATACATGTTTATGTTTGTCTGTTCCAAGAACTCCCAAACGGTGAGAACTTGAAATGCAAAAAATGGAAAAGCGACTTGAAATTTGCACACGTCATTCTCTATGCCATTCATAGGTCAACTATTCAGCTATTTTCAATTTTCAACTTTCAAGTTTTACAAATTTCACCTTTTCCTTAATCGCATACGAGCTTTAAAGTCGAGAGCTACTTAGAACGGGAGCATTGTGCTCGCGCATGGCGTAATGTTCGCCTCTCACGATGGAAGCACGGGTTAGAATCCAGTTCCGGTAGCACCGTCCTAACCACCCAGAACTTTGAGGGCAAGTAACTGGCTGAATTTGAAGGAAGAAAATAATAACGGATGAATAAAACCTGGGTTGTAGTATAATAAATAATAAAGAAGCCAGTTTAAAAAAGCTATTTGGCTTTATTTGACATAATAAATATATAAATGGTATAGCGATTAAAAAGTGCCTTCACATCCTTTTCTAATACTTACGGCAAAAAGATCGAGTACATTTTTTAAATCAGATTGAATATAGATGCCAGAGAGGAAGTACATTTAATGTTCTTTCCAAGAGTCATTATGGTCTAAAATAATCTGTGAAATGAGAAAGATTGTAATTCGAATTTGTTACAAACCTTCTTCAGATGGGAATTCTGAAAAGTGACCAAAAGAATTATGTAGAAGGCAGTTGTCTTGGAACAATTTTGTGAAGACAATGAAAGAAGTTGCCAAAAAGACGCGATTCTCCCAAAAGTATAATAGGCGCTGGATGATGAAAGAGGGTAAAAAAGAGGCCGAAAATCAAATCTTGGAAAAAGTTTCTGCAGACGGAACAAGATTGTGATGCAGATACTTGAACTGAAAAGTAATTGTAATAGCAAAAAAAATTAGCGCAAGAAGGCAAATACTCAAGTAATTAAGAATTATGAAAATAAGCTAAAACAAAATACTTGACAACAACCTTCTACAGATACGTGAGATTACTTCTTTAGATATAATAAGAAATAAGGTTTGTCCATCAAAGACAAAACAGGATGAATTCATCTCAAATGAAACATAAACTTGTCAGAAAAAGCAAGACTGGATTTGTCAGAAGAATGTCTGGCTTAACTAAACATGGATATGATTTATCCAATTTTGGATAGTTTTTATAAACCAAAAAATCTCGAAGGCTTTGATTATTGAAACTCTACTGTGTTTATCTTTTTGAATTTTTCAGTGTGTCGATAGACACTCATTTGGAAAATTAGTCAATCATTCAACCCAATGATTACTCACAAAATATCTACTGATAGAAATCATACACTGTAACATTTAGCAGGGTAACCTTATGAACTGCTAATTGTTGAATATAACCACTTTATTTCGCCCCAGGAGAACCCGCCGGTTTCCATTAATATAAATAAATTTCTAGTTTAAAATTACAAGATTTAACATAACCTAATGCTATAATTTCTTAATAACAGTAGCGGCTATGCCAGTCTCCCTTCCTGCCAATGGATCAGATGAGCTGCCAAATCTTTATGAAAATTGTGAAAACTACTTATTAATGCAGGCAGTTTTCTTCTTGTTTGGGCTGGTGGCCAGTCGAAATATAATGGCTGTAGCAAACAAATTGTATAATTTCAGAGTCAGGTAATTTTTAAAGTCTATTGATCTTCAACACGCATTTGTTTTTATTAATTTATATGAGTTTGTGCTTTGTTAAAATCAGGGACGTAATTTCAACTTTTAACAGGGAATCCCTCGCAAAACCTGATGAGATGACCTTTTTTTTCTTTTCTTTTTTTTTCGCGCCAAAAGTCAAATTAAGTCCCTAATAATGGTAACATCGAGCGATGCATTTACAAGCACTCCAGGCTTAGCATTAGCATTCTTGCGGATAGATAATCAGGCGGCAGTGTGGGTTTGTGAATGTGCTTTTTACTTGCTTCAACGACAAAGTGTCGATTTAACTTTGAAAGGTTCACGATTTTTTCTACAGAAGAATTACCTGTATTGTGATTAACGAGGCCACATAACAAATTTAAAAAATTCAATTTTAAATTATTTCCTATTTCAACAAGTTTTTTGAGAACTCCACCAAACCCAATCGACAGTTTAATAAATCTTTTCAGTGGGCCAGATTTATGAAACGTAGAAAAACATAGAAATGTTTGTTGCACTGAGTGGTTTATTGGTTTTATAATTTTGTCCTTTCGGTATTTTGTTCTAATAAGCTCCTAGATAAAAAGAACAGCGCAAATACCTCCAATACCATCCTCTCTGGTCTCTCCTTATATCCATCTAACAATAGTTATGAATATGAAAGAAAGACAGTATGAGACGCAGATAAATAATAAATAATAAACTCTATGAAGTCACAAAGACGGGATGCACTTTCGACTGCTGGTTGCTTGCGATGTTTGAGGGGAGCACATTTAACATCTTCACTACTAATCTACTAATTTAATCACTTTGTGACTCATCTAATTGACAAAGAGGATGGTCATCTTTATGTTCATGTAAGGGCTCATATTAATAATAACAATAACAAAATTAGTAATAAAAGTGACTTTATTTAGCACCGTAAGCGTAATCAACAACCATTTAGGGATCTTTTCCAGATAAGCCCCGCCACTAATGCTAAAAGTGCACGCGCGAAAAGTTAAGCCCCGCCACTTTTTGAATATTTAAATGCGCGCCATAAAACAACTCCTTATCCGCCTCTAGGCTCATTTTTTGCAAAAATTTTCTACATTCGGACCTGAAATGAACTTTCTGATGCTTTCGACTCTCGTTCTTGACAAGGAGACGGCAATACTTTTTTTTGCAAAGCCACGGAGTGATCCATTAGCAACGTTTATGCAACAATGGCCACCAAATGACACTGCACGAATTATACTCATCAAACGGTTAATCATACCGAAAACTATTTCTCATTTTACTTATTCTTAAATCCAATGCGCCAAATTTAATTATACCGATAAAATATATTTTATAGAAACTTAATTTGTTGTTCTGAATATCACACAAATGACGTCTTAGACACTATCTATAATTCCGTCGACAACAATTTGTATAAAAAATCTCTTCTTTAAATACCTCAATATCTGAATTTGAACTTAAGTGCATAATATTTACTTCTCCAGTTCTCAGAAATTACAACATGCACTCAAGTCCAAAGAATAGGCAGAAATTGCGTATTTTAAGAAAAATTATCGAACATGTTGGATTTTATTCAAATGTTTTCAGTACACCACTTAAAAAACATAAAGTATAATAAAAAAATATAACAAATGTTGTCAGTACACCACTTTAAAACTTATAAAATATAATATAAAAATATAAAACACGCTAAAATATTTTGACTTCCTACACGTTACGCAAAAATGTACTTTGAACCTCCTGTATTTTGAATCAGCCATTAAAAATAGAAAATCATTCCTAAGTTCATAATTGGTATTGAATGTTTCCAGGGTAAAAGATGTGTCCAAAGATGCTCCAGTGGATGAAGATGTGAAACTCGAAGAATCTCGCATTGCTTCAGATATTATTGGTGGTGATATGGTAGTGATTAAGAACTTAAAAAAAGTAATGATATTCTTTTGGAAGTTCATTGAGACGAGACATGAAAATCAATTGGTCCTTTAATGTTTGTTCTTTCTAGGTTTACTCTCCCGGCATTTTCAAATCTGTTCTGAATTTTGTATTTGGAACAAGTTACGGAATGGTAAACGCTGTCAAAGGAGTTTCATTTGGAATTAGAAGAGCTGAATGCTTTGGTCTTCTTGGCGTTAATGGAGCTGGTAAAACGACTGTTTTTAAGACGGTCACCGGAGAGGTCTTTGCGACATCAGGAGATGTAACTATCGATGGATTGAGGTAGTTATGGCTTTTGAAAACAACTTGGTCACGTATAGAAAATATATGAAACACAGGACTTGTGATGAACGTTTCTGTTAAAGTGCAAATTATTCGGCGTAATTATTCGAGCTCGTAAGCATTATCTACCCATTTCAGCTTCCAACTGCAGTCAACTGTAGTCAGTTGTGGGACAGCTGTCTTAATGCTTATTTATTAATGAATTTGCTTACACGAATAACATTAATTAAAATAATACAACCTTGTCGCGTTAGATTGAAATTGAACATACAAAATTATGTTGAAACATCTAAGATGATATTCTTCACCTATGGCAGATTTCTTTGTTAACTTCTTGGTCATCATTGACAGCATCACAAAAAACAAGGCGAAAGCTCAGCAACATTTGGGTTACTGTCGTCAGTCTGATGCCTTTTGTTCACTCATGACTGTCAGAGAACATTTGGTTTTATTTACTAGAATTAGGGGAGTTCCAAAAAATTACTTATCAGAAGTAAGTTTTATTGTGAAATTTGGAAATTTTAATTATTTTAAGGAAGATTTCTAGTAAAATATTGCGACTTCAGGTTGTGTCGTGGGCGCTGAATAACTTTGGATTGCAGACTTTTTCTAACTATTACCCACGCCAACTTTCAGGTGGAAATAGAAGAAAACTCTCTGTGGCTCTTTCTATTATTGGAAGCACGGATTTGATTTGCCTCGTGAGTGCTTTACCAAACATTTGATTACTTAAATAGTTTAATATTTTTGTCTATATTTGTCCGAATTAGGCAATTAAATTTCATAATAAAATAATAAAAGTCAAATCTACCATCAAAGGATGAACCAACAACAGGCGTGGACCCCCATGCAAGATCATTCATTTGGAAAGCTGTTTATGATGCCAACAATGCCGATCGAGCTGTCATATTTACATCTCACAGGTTACTGGGGTTTATCAGAGAAGTAAATATAATTACAAACATAAATTTAATAACTTCAAAGCTGCTTCCATTTAACATTGAACCTAAAATATTGGCACATACCGAAAAAATAATAATATTTAATAATTTTGTTGTTCAGCGAGCGATGAATGCGGATGTTTTGGTTGAGCTCCTGAGTTTAAGCACTTAAATTTCGCTTTAAAGTCAATTTTTAAAATTGTCTTAAGTTGTTGCTCGTGTCCCCTGCCGTTAGTTTGTTTTTCGGTGAACGACTTACTTACCTGAGGAAAAAATAAAAGAGGAAAATCTAGCCTGCCTGCCTGCCCTGAAGATTCGTTATTTCTTCCGAAAAAGAAGTAGGTCAGCCAACTTGACAAATTTGCATTCCACAGCAGTGTCAAGAAATATTACAAGTTGAGTTTGTATACAGTGGCCGGAGTAAATTGGTTCAAGGAAAGAAACTCCTTCAGGTGCGTTGTGACTTTTGCAACAAGTAGTTCGCCACAGTGAGAGATAAACACATCCATGAAAACAGAATCTATTCATTTGAATACCACAAAGCCAGAGCTGGTCTTCCCTTTTCAAAAGCAATATGGACAGAGGAAGAATATTGCGTGCTTGCTGCCATGATGGCTGAGATGATTCGAAATGGAGTATGCAATGTCAATATAGAACTCCATAAAAATTTAGACACAGAACATTGAATGCCATCAAAAGCCAAAGACTCGCTGGTATATAAAAAGTAATATTGGAGAGATACCTGACTTGTTCAGCAACAACCACGCTTAATGAGACTATCCAACAATAATCTCATGCCAAGATTCAGGTCTTGCGAGGAAAGAAGTCATCACCTTCCTGTTCCAAACCTTCACGACACAGAATCATGGAAAGCACTAGCCAAGGCAGAATTGAACCTTGGAGGAATACAAAAAAGTAGGATCAACATCTCACTTTAAGAGCGCTTCCCCTCTCTCGATGTGGATGTCATAATGAAAATTAGGAACAAACCGTAGTACCGCAAACTGCTCTCAAATATGATAACATCAGGCGTGAAGGCCGATTTTAAGGTCATAACAAGTTGCGCATTTGATTTGGAAAACGTTGTTTTCATTGCAATTCATTGAAAGAAGAAGGTTTCTGTTCCGATTGACAGATGCATTGTTGAGTTCAGGCCACCCATATAAAACTCTGGTTGTTCAGTGGGTGTTCAAAATGTGCTCAAAAAGGGAATTGTTACTTGTATTCCTAAAAACAAGGAACATTCAATCCAGGAGATTTCAGGCCTCTCACAGTTGAACCACTCATTGGCATGTTATTCCACCGTGTGCTGAGCAGAAGAATGCTTACATACTGGTCTCTATCAAATCATCAGAAGGCTTTCAAGCACGGAGATGACTTAGCGGACAATATCTGGGTCGTCAAAGCAATCATAAAGATAAAGATGGAGCAGAAAAAAGCAAAGGCTGAACCTCATCTTCATCGACATGAGCAAAACATTTTATTCGGTTTCCCATCAATCGATTGTTAGAGCAGCCCAGAGACTCGGAACTCCGCCGTTCATGCTGAGATACATCTCAGAGGCCTATCGTAACTGCTCAGTCCAATTAGAGATTGGAGGAAAATTGAGTCATGACATTTCAGTGAACAGAGGAGTCCGGCAAGGGGACCCTATGTCTCTACTTTTTAACGCTGTGATCGACATGGTGATGGTTTAGGTGGACCCTTCCATCAGTGTATATATGGACTGGCGATATTAATTTGTCAGTCAGATGCAATTACATGGCATTTGCAGATGATTTGATCCTTTTGTCCTCCTCGGATATTGGAATGAATAAGCTTCTGGAACAAGTTGAGGCGAAAATTGGATTGTGTATCAGTGCTCAAAAATGCTCGTCTCTGGGGCGGAAGTGCAGAGGAGGAATAACCCCAGGATTGTCAACCCGGATCCTTACCTCGAGGTCAACAAACATCAATTATCACAGTGAACATTCCTGTTACTTACTCGGTGTCGACATTGGTCCTAAAGTGAAATATGCATCGATAGAAGAAAAAATTCAGAACAAGTTTCATTGAATATCCAGGGCTCCACTGAAGCCAAATAAAAAAATGTACACTCTCGGGTCCCATCAAATACCAATTCTTGTGTATTACCTCACCTTTACCAGCATTTCGTTAAAGTCTCTCAATGCTTCTGATACCAAGATAAGATCTGCTGTACGTCAATGGCTGCGCCTTCCAAAGATATGCCGGTTGCTTTCTTCCATGCAGGTGTCAAGGTTGGAGAACTCGGATTACTGCAGCTCAGAAAATGGGTGCCGATCATTAGAATCAATCGAATTGCAATGGTGGCACAGTCCAAGTCCAATGAGGATGAGTTTCTGTGGAATGCAAATTTGTCAAGTTGGCTAACCTACTTCTTTTTCGGAAGAAATAAGGAATATTCGAGGCAGGTAGGCAGGCTAGATTTTCCTCTTTTATTTTTTCCTCAGGTAAGTAAGTTTTCCAAATCAATTGCGCAATTGTTCATTCAGAACCAAGCTGCAGCATGACCTCGCGTACTCTGATGTCTTTGGAATTGTTGAGCGACCATTGAGTTATAATTTTGTTAATCTATAATATAATCTATATATAATATTATAATAATATATAATGTAATTAAATCTTTTTAATTGTGCTCTTTCCCTGGAATTATACAGCATGGAAGAGTGCGAAGCACTGTGCAGCAGAGTAACAATCATGGTGGCTGGTAAACTTAAGTGCCTAGGAAGCCTGCAACACATTAAAACCAAGTCAGTCAATAGTTTCAATTGTCCCTCGAGTGTTTCAAAGATGTTTGGGGATTGAAAATTAAATCGGTCACTAAAATTATTTGCAAATCATAACTTTTATTGTGCAGATTCAGCAAAGGATACATCATCAAGTTGAAGCTTAACGCCAAGGCAGGAGCTTTAAAACACACGGTTAGCGAAGCGAAGAAGTTCATGAGCAACGTCATGCCAGATGCCGAGTTGGTATCAACGCATTACAGCATGTTGGCATACCAAGCACCTCTAGACTCAAAGGCACTTCCCTCAGCATTGGAGAGTCTTAACTCAGCAAAAAAACAAGGCATTTATGAGGATTTTGTTTTGAACCAAACAACTTTGGAGCAGGTACTTTTTCATATTGACAAATATTTGTTTTAAACCTTCCAGAATTTTTTAATATCTTGAATGTGATTCAATTTTAGGTTTTTATTGAATTTGCTGAAGAGGCTGCGAAACAAACAGGAAAATAAATTTATACATACAACCTCAATTATAAAAAAATAAAGCAATCATTTGTTATTTTCGTGAAGTTTTCAAAGTTTTTTACCCAAGTAATTTAGTAACTTGTAACGAACAAATGCTTTCCCTCACTTTCAAAGAGTTTAGTTGTTAAGTTAAGCACGATAATAATTCAATTACTCAAAAAAATCATATACAGACATTCGTACAAATTGAATTAGAGCTTCGCATTTTCGATCTTTCTGAGTGTCCCGAATATTCGGCGGACATCCTGGTGAAAACAATCAGTATAAAAAAAGTCGTATTGTATTTACTTTATCCAATTTCACTGACTTCGTCCACATCCAAAGGAAAAATTTGAGTTGATTCAAAAGTTTTCTGAAATATTCCTCCGTCATAATTTCCGATACAACTATCANAAAAAAAGTCGTATTGTATTTACTTTATCCAATTTCACTGACTTCGTCCACATCCAAAGGAAAAATTTGAGTTGATTCAAAAGTTTTCTGAAATATTCCTCCGTCATAATTTCCGATACAACTATCAACCTCAATGTCAGTGTGGTCAAATGCGTCTCCGAAAGCCATTGCGTTAAGCGCCAATTTCTCGACCAAAGCTTCAGTTGAAGCCACGAGAAGGTGAATCGTTTCTGGCTTCACAAAGCCGTCCTGTTTGTCCGTATGAGTTGGGAGTCATTGAGAATTATCACAAGTTGATAAAATAACTTGATTTCAATAAGCGAATTTGCCTGTTGCATCCAATTACTTTAAATCATTTCCTAAAGATTACATCTGGTTTAACACGGAATTACTAGCAATGCAAACTTTATTTGATATGTGACATCGTAGCGCTAGTTTAACGACATAGCTAGGCTAAATGGTTTCTTGTAAAAAGCAAGTAAGAACAACTTAATCAGAATACTGCTAGCCTGAAGGAGGACGTCCTTGTTGCTGATTAAATTAAGAGCAGCGTAGTAGCGCAACAAGTTAGACATTGCCAATTGTAACTGGATGTCCTCGATGGATCGAACGACTCTAAGAAATGAATCCACGGCGTACTTGACTGAGTGAATCTTGATGGACAAGGTGATTGAACTTGGGATGTTAATTAGTTTTTAAAATGTGGAGATGTCTTAAAACATTAATAATTAATTAGTGATACGAAAATGCTAAACAAATTCATGCCTTACCTTCTTAGCATAAGAAATTAGAATTCAAGTCAAGAACGATAACTCAACTGACTTTTCATCCTCCCAACTGTCCCACATTTTTTCTTAGGATTTTAATTAATTCTAAATGCAATTATGAATTTTTCTTAATTTCGATTTGCTACTTAATTGCTACTCTGATTGCTTTTGCTCTCGATGGCTATATGTATTAATTGGTTCCCTCATAACCCATCTAGGGTTTTCATGGCACTTAAAAATTCTGACAAATAAATAAATAAGAATTAAATATCAAAACTCTCGAAAAACCATCCCGCAGAAGATGTGAATTACCGGCTATTCAAGGTGAAATTACCTATTATTTCTAGTATATAGTAGTATCACCTGTAATCACTGTGAAATGTTGCAACAATAACCTCAGCTGCTCTGACGAGGTCCACAGAGCACTTATTCCAGGCTTCGTGTGCCTTCAATCCACTTTTTACCATGAGCTTCATTCTCTTATTTACTTTATTCAAGAGTCTACAAGAATTTAAATTTATTTAATTAAACTCAACAAAACAATACCTAAGCAGAATACTTTTTCTATTAATGTAAACAAAATTTTGTCGCGGTTCAGCATAAACTCTTAAGACTGCAAATTTATTAAAGTGAGGAGATTAATTGTTAACTAACACAAAAATAATTAAATATAATGACAGAGTTTAGTTAGGATGACATAGTTTAATTAGGATGACATAATTTAGTTACGATGACAGAGTTTAGTTAGAATGATAGTTATTTAGTTACAATGACATAAATGCATTGTGACCAGATGACTGTTCCATTTTTGTTCTGCTACAGGCAAATAAATATTGAAGGAAATAATAAATTAATGTTAATTAAATCTTAAAAACACCTGCATGCTAAATATTCATGGGCTTCAATCAGTCCCTCCAATCTAAGTTCTTCGTCGAGAGATGTTCGCGTCCATTCCCGATTATCGAGGTGTTTCGTAGTCTCCCCCTTCATGTGAATTTCATTAACGACTTTTATTAGATACCTGGAATTCATGCAATACATGATGCTTGGAACTTATATTTGGCATAAACAATAACATTTGTTAAAATGTTTGTTTAAGCAGTTAATAGGAACAAAAATGTCAAATCATTTTCGCTAAGCTGTTGTAAGACATCATTGGACTACGAAAATAAGACAGGTGCTTAAACTAGTTTTTGCTCCAAAAGACGCGGTGGGTCTTATTTTCGGGGATGTCTTAAATTTGTTCTTATACAAAAATCTACCGGCACATTTAATCATTTATGGTACACAAATTACTGTTACAGGAAAAAAAGTGCTTGATTTTAATAAATTATTAATAAAAGGTTTTGTTGTGACGCCATATTCGAGTATAAAAGGACTGGGGAAACAGTCCGCGGGAGCGGGAAGTTAGAGTTCGAGAAGGATTGCGAGTTTGACGATATTGCAGGCGATTACGTACTTCGGAGATATTAGCGATATATTTCAGTCTGTTTCGGTTTCGAAGTTTCTTGG
>MPNW01000048.1:47047-77126 GCA_011800805.1 Hirudo medicinalis
AGGCGATTACGTACTTCGGAGATATTAGCGATATATTTCAGTCTGTTTCGGTTTCGAAGTTTCTTGGTTGCCAATAAAGTTTCTGTTCTGTTTTATAAAGTTGGTTTATTCATACAAAGACTCAACAGGTGTGTTTCTCAGAGTATTAGGACACCCTTCAATCAGAGTATTTTCGAAAACCTTTAGTCAAATATAGTCATGTCATATTCTTCTGGATTATTATTATAAATCTACAAACACTGAATTCCTGCTTGAATTTCTTACAATTCCATTTCCCGTCTCAATCTCTCACGTCTAGCGGTAAAACTCTCCTTAAATTACCACTTCTTGTTCATGTACCCTGCCAGTAAGTGCATTGGTAACACAGCTGTCAATAATTTGACACCATGAATTCTTCAACCAACTCACAACCTCTTGCAGGCAGGGGCTTTCTTTCCATCCATACTAATTGGCAAAATAGAGGTAAAACGTGCACTTTCGTAACCAGTGGAGGGAACATAGATTGATAAGGTACTTCTCTAATCAATTGTCATTTGAGATCCTTGGCCCATAAACACCGCAGTTTCATCCATTGCAATCACATTGGAGAGTCGGTATTTGGAAAAAAAAAGTCATATCCAGACAGTGTTGTGATGTTTTGAATTCTTTTGGGAATATGTCTAGGTGTGGTGCAATTGAAAGGCAAATGCTTGAATGTCCGCCCTGGGTACAACCAAAACATTTACTCTCCTGGCAGCAATATAATCCGTGTCTTCCACCTCAGGAAATAATGGCCATCATTCACCGTTCTAAAGACATGAAGAACTTCCTTGCAGAGAGAAGAATAGATCAAATAATGATTCCCGTAAGAATGACTGCTATTCTCCAGACCTTGATTATGCGATAAATAAGCCATTCGAGGATCATTTAAGCATGTAAATCAATGACTACATCGATAATAAAGAAAAATCAGCTTTGGGAATCAGTTGGAAACTTTGTGCAGGCTATCCCGCAGGGTAAGAGTTGTGTGAAGAATTAATAAGAATGCAAAAATACTGATAGATGTGTTGCCAATGCAGTGCGAGCATGGATAAGAAGTACTCATTTAAGAAGAGTTCTATTGCTAGACATGAGAGATTGGGGCCAATGGTTCTACGGGAAATCGATACGCAAGAAATTCAAGCAGGAATTCACTGCCCCAGGTTTGGAGAGTTATGGTGATGTTTTAATTAAAGGTAATGCTCTAATTGAAGAGTATTCTAATATTCTGCTAAAGCATCACTTTTTTATTCATTAATATATTTAATTATTAATAATAATAAATATTCATTAATAAATGAATAAAACTTTGTGCAGTTGCCTCCTGTAACAATAATTTAACATAAATGAATAAATGTGCCGATGTAACAGGCCAGAGTATACCCGGGATTAAAACGCCTTGGCTAGATTATACTCGGGTTTATTATGGCCAAGGCTAATTTATACTCTGGGGTATATTATGGCCTAGGCCAAATTATGCCCCTCCAGGCCAAATCATACCCAATGTTTAATTGTGTTTTGATCCTTTTTTATTATCATCAATGAGAAGCTTCATAACAATATCAATAGGTCAACAATATTTTAATATAAATAAAGTTTTCAATCAAATTACTTTTATTTGCATTTAATGACATAAATATTATAAGGGTAATATAATAAATCAACAAATGCAGTAGTCTGCATTTATTATATTAACGCCACAACAAAACAAAATTCAATTTCACTTAAATTTAGGATTTTAAATAGGAAAAATATACCTTTTTTCTAATTTATATCAAAGTGTTTTTTAATATAATCTGTCAATAATAAATTACACGAAATACAGATGAAAAACAAAATTTTCATTTATTTTGCAGCTTTTGAAATTAAACAAACCAATATGGATGCCTAAAGCTTTACAATCTCATAGTCTTAACTATAGTTATCAAATCGATTGCTTCTACTAACGCTTAAATTTATTAAATTGAGATTCTTTCCCATGGGGTTTAATCTGGCCTGGAGGGGTATGGTCTGGTCCAGTCCATTTTAAACTCCTGGGTATTGTTTAGCCTAGGACACTTTATCCCCCGGATAGTTTGGCCTAGGCCCAATTATACCCGGGTTTAATCGGGGCCGGTGTTATTTTAGCCGGTTATATGTGTACATTGTTGTACATGAAAATATAAGATATCCCCCGATAATAAGGCCTATAGCATCTTCCGGGGCAAAAATTGATGTAAACCCTGTCTTATCTTCGGGAAAACAAGGTATTGCCGTAAATAATGCTGACAATCACGACTAGGGCTTATTTTCGGGGTAGGATTTGTATTATGAGCACCTTGAAAAATCATTCTAGGGCCTATTTTCTGGATAGGTCTTATTTTCGGGGAAACACGGTACCACAATAAGTATGAGCATTAGCAATATTCAATTTCAAATATCGCGTATACATTTTACTGCGAGGATCCCTGACCAGGATGCTTAAAACCTCTAGAAGTGCTTTGATTAGGCAATTGTGACAAATGTGAAATTAAAGTTACCTCGCCAATTGTAGGTAGAGAACCGTATTCTCTCCGTCTATGGTCATGCCAGGTGACACATGATCGTATAACTTTGGCAAGGCACTTGCAAGCAAATGACCATCATTTCCACAGAGCTGTCTGCATTTTTCGATCTCCTCTACTGCTTTGTTCGTTGAAAGTGCCTTCAGTCCGGAAGATATTGCGTGCAACTAGAGTGTCATTGACCGTTTAACATTAGATTGTTATGTAGATCGATATGGTCAAAGGCAGATCAAGTGAGAATACCACAGAAACCACATTACATCACATTTATTGTTCTTATCTTAATTCATAAACATTTGTAAAATAGAGGTCTAATTTGGCAATGAGTTATATTTGGTTATTGGATCTAAAATTGCAAGACAACATTTCCATATTTGAATTTTTTAGAATCAACCAAAAGATATTGTAATCCAACAGACAAGAGACTTGATGTCCAGTTTCAAACCAACTCAGAAATGAAATATATTTACCACCTACAATTATATCTTGGAATGGCTGAATTCAATTAATTGTTATCTTTTACTGGAAGAGAGTGAAAATTCAGTCTTGAAAGAATATATCACCAGGAATTTATTTCACTTGGCTACCCATCGCAGTGAGAAGTAATTGTTTACTGTAATTTTTACTGACAATTTGAAAAACATTTGATATTAGGGAAAAAATTACCTCGGGAAGAAATGTCGCGTCTCCAGAAGTGATGGTCGGGCTTATGTTACTATACCAGTTTTTTAGTTCTGAGCCGGCAAACCACATCGCAAAGCAAGTGGAAAAACTTGAAATCAGGATGTGCTGGCAATATTTCATTTCGAAAAGCTTTTTTCCCCTAGCACTGAAAATGGTTTGTCGCCGATGTATTTATATTTGATTTAATTTTTTAGGATTGTATTATTTTTTAAAGTTTAACGACGTTCAACAACCTCGGATGATGAGATGGGGCGACGCAGCTGTACCTGGTAGCAATAGAAGCAGCCATCCCCACCATTTTCCCACCATAGTATGGTACGCACATGACCCTAGTATGGACCAAGGTACCATAAACCGTTTTACTTTGGTTGCCACTTTTCCTGAATGTTCCATCTTTTAAAACCTGTTTAAAGTTGCAAATAATCAATATATTTATTTATATACTAATACTACTTATTTTTATATTAATAAATAAAACTCCAGCCATTTTACTTAATGGTAATTGATGCTAATTAATTATTTTTACATGATCACATTTCGAATGTCATTTACCTCATAATATTTCATGAACATATTCATTCTAGGGATCCGAACATTGGCAAATCTCAAGTAGCCATTGTCTATTGAATTCCATCCAAATTTCGGTCCGATGTCTCCGACAGTTATTCCTTTAGAAAAATTAGGTGAATAATTGTTACTTTTACAAAGAATTGAGAATTATTTGCGTATAATAGTTTATTTGGTTTAATATTGATGCAATTTTATACAGTTTTCTTTATTTTTATGCAACTTCATTAACTACTTAATAACTAGGACAATAATTGTTAAATATTAATGTTAAGTTGAATTTCTTGGTGAATTATGAATAGAATTTACTACTGTGCAAATTGACCTTTTACTGGAATATTTGTTTCCCTGTCTCTAATTTGAACCAAGAATGGATGAACACCACATTTCTTTCCTCCTATTATCAGTTGGGCCATCGCAGCCACATGGTTTGCAGATTTCCCTACTGCTCCATTTTAAAATAAATTTTATTTTGTATGAATTATATCAATTTGGTCGCAAAGTTCAAAGTTCATTATCAACTACAAAACATAACATCTTATTTTCTGATGGAGCATCAATCATTATTTCTAAATTATTTGAGCCATGAAACATAGTCCAAAATTATGAAAACATTGTAGTCCGTTATTTAATAAAGCACTATAATTTGCTACTATTTAAACAAAATATGAAATAAATTTCATACAGCCGCCTGGCCAAAATTTGGTTGAGGTAAGGGTGGGTGAGTTAATTATGAATTCCTCCGATGTTGGATCGTACGTCGCTGTCGTTTCCAATGCCTGAACATTCGTTCCTGGTGTGAAAATTAATTTAGTTAAATTTGAACTTCACAATTTTATTTTTATAATTAATTAACTCAATTAATTGTCTCAAATGTTGAAAACTTCTATTTTTACTCGGTCTTAGATCTGGTAAAGTGACTTAAGCTTCAAAGTCAGACGGAAAAAACTTTTTGACGAAAATATTACATGACTTTCTATTTGCATTCAAAAAGTTATTCGTGATACAAAAAAACATTTAATTTACCATGAATAAACTAACAAATAGAAAAATTATCAACATTCTTTTGTCCGTATAAAAATTTACGATTATTACATACAAATTTTATTTACGGCATTAATATCCGTCTATAAAATAATAACTTTTTTATTTTAGCCCTCTAAATTTATGTTTCAAAATTATTTAGGCATTCTCTTATTATGTTTTGCAAGAAGGGTCAATAGGTCAGCAGACTTTATTTTAAATACGTCGCAATGATGTGTTTAAAGAACAAAGAGAGATACTGTAGAAAAAATATTTGTATAACCAAAACTGCAAAAGTGGTACGTTTTCGTGAAACATTTTACTTTTCATAAATGCCTTCACACAAGTCGCAAGTAGTCGAAAATTCGTGATCGAGGTCATTTCAGCATTTTCTAGGATGGGGTTAATCTCGCACAACTTGTTGAGATGACCTTTTTTTGCTTCGCGCCAAAAGTCAAGAGAGGGGGCAACAGGAACCCCCCTCCCTCCTTATGAACCTTTCTCCCAAGTAAATGTAAATGATACATCTTTTATTATTAACCTATTAACAGTTGATTCCCAGTTTACTTTATTCATTTTTTTGTTTTCTGTAATTTTCTCATTATTAATTTTTATAATAATATTAAATTAATAGTTATTATAATTATAAGTTATCTGCTAAATAAGTCTGAAATACTGACGGAGTTGACTTGACACGTAAGGAGATAAAGATTAACATTTCAGAGGTCTTACCGTGGCCTAACTCCGTTTGTGCGTAGGTTCCAACGATGTTATAGCTTCTAATGTCGTCCATCCACATTTTCTTCTGGTCATCAGTTATTTGGTTCTCCACTAAATCCGTGAACATTGAATCATGAACAAGAAGAGGGGACATGTTGTATTGTAGAACCATTCTTTAAAAAAATGTAACGTTATTAATAAATTTGAAAAATAAGCTTTTAATATTTGTTTATATGATGTTGGTTAAGATTTCTGAGAGCAGCATTTGTTGGATCATGTCTTCACAGCTTTTCTTTGCAGTTCATTTCTTTGTGTTGACGTCATCTTAATACTTTGTACTCAATCAACGCAAAGAAAATTCGTGAACCATAAAAACGTTCCTAGTTTTATCATTTTTTAAATTTTGCATGTAAGACTTCAATTGCAATATTAAATTATAAATTTACAAACACCTTTAGTTTGCACTACATCTCTAATTAACATGTTGATGTAATGCGGAATGAGAAACAACCTTGATAGAGCAAACTTGTCATCGAAATTGTTCCACTCAGGAGATTTCTTTAGAATTTGTGTCACGATGTAGCATCTTCTCAGTCCCTCTTCGTAAATGTCAGGCCGTTCAATGAGACTGATTGGAAACTCGAGGAGCTTTTCAATTTCACCCAAAACTTTATGATCTGAAAATTGATTTTCAGAAGGCTTGAACAACGAAAGACAAGAATATGAATTGTCGCTCGGGTTAGTTTGGATTACAACAACGAGTTTAGAAGTATTATTTTAATCACTTAACTAAAACCTGACATCCTCACACGTCGACTCATCATAAACCCCCAATAAGACACAACTGTGGTTTAAGGGCGAGCAAAATATTCAATTATGCTAAAATATCTCAATAGAGAAGAAAATCGGATCTTGTTCGTACTTTTCACAAGAACGTAAGACTTTACTTATGTCCTTACTTTTTACATAAGTAACTTATGTTACGTCCGTCAATATCCGCAAGTCATACTTTCTACAACTTCACTTTCACTTGAAAAGATGTGAACAATCTCAGACTCTTCCAATGTTTCAGGAGTCGTGAAAAGAAAATTTATTTTTGATGACAATCCGTCACTCGTAAAAATCACAAAGCTGCTCAGAAATCAGCTTTTTTTACTTCTCAGACACAATGTGAGGTCACATTGGTAGACCATTCGCCGCAAATCGTCGTTATGCCCAACTCAGAATGTAATGTACGTACTTTAAAGACGCCCTCTTGAAGTGGTAGGTTTAAGGTTCTAGTATGTGATTTTACCCAAACCCAGTTCTATTAAAAATTTTGTCAAAATCTAAGTATCCTTCCCCAAAAAAGTAATGCTTCTCACACATTGAACGTTTCTTTTCCACTTCGTCTGTTCCATTGTAGAGAAGGAGGGTTAATTTTTCCACATCGAAAGTCGCTTCTGCTCTCGTCCTTTGCAAACACGGATTAATGGTTGATTTCGAAAACCAAGCCATGTCAAGCCAGAAACACTTCTCTATGAAAGCAATCTCCTTAAATTCACAAAATTGAGAGTTCCAAAGTACACCTTTTAGCAAGAAACAATTGTTTGATAAGGTTGTTAGCATGAAAGTACTTGAACAAGTGATATATTTTAGGCCTTTGAGGCTAATCATCACCTAAATTTTAAAACATTATTAAATTATAATTAATATCACCAAAGTAATGAACATGTAGAACAATAGCAAAAGCATTTACTTTCAACTCAAGAATTTAGCCAGAGTTTACTCTCAGCTACATTGTTTAAAATGCCATAAAATTATGGACAACTAACTTTCAAATATATATTTTGGAACTACAAAACAGTTTAATTGCATAACAACATTATCTTTATAATCATGCTTACATCATCTGGAGCTCTCTAGAAATCAATAGGATCTCCAAACATTATATCCTGTAATTGCAATCAAAGCATGTTAAAATTGGTTTAAAAAACAACTGAGAATATAAAATTAGCAGCTAATGTCCCCTTTTCCTATGGTTTATTTAAGTGACAACGACTAGGCAATAACTATAAACAAATGGTTCAACTAAGTGGGGAAAGCAAAAGATGTGCCTAACTGTTACTTCAAAAAACTATTTACAGCAAAGCCGGTGACTGCAATGTGAAGGTCTTGCAAAAAATAGAAACTCAAAACAAAGCCCAATGCATGGAAAGAAACATAAAGTGCAGAATAGGGAAAACGCAAAATACTCTGAATGATGATTGATGATGATAGATGTGGCACAAAATTGGCAGAAATGAAATGGCCTCAAAAATGCACCCTTTGTGAGGTTCCCATACAAATGACAATAAATGTGCAGTTAGATAAGTTTGCAGTTTAGAAGCAAAGAATTATTAATCATGAATCAGAGATCCACACAAAACAATGAAATATTTAAATAAACAACTCTAAAATATAATATGATAGCAACAAAATATAAATATTTCATTTAATTTCTGCCTTGCACCTTGAACTCGTAATTAAAAAGAACTTATAAAAATTTCTTACAATTAAATACCATAGAAACTGCAAACATATAAAGTCAACAATAAGAATGCTCTCAGGCAGTGCTTCACTCATAGAGGACAACCGTTCTGTCAAATTTAGCCAACTCCTCTTTCATCTCTTCACTCATGCTGGCTGAAAAGGTCTGGATGAAGCTTGTAGTGCCACGGCTTCCGGATGCAAAACGACGACGAAGCTGTGTGGCCAGGGACACGTGCTGCTGCTCATTACCAACAAGTGATTGATTCCTACTTGTAGATTTCAGAGGTGTCTTTTCAGAACTGTGTCTGTTCCTTCTCCCCTCTCCTCCACCAGATGTGTTTGAAGGCTCATGACATAAGATCACAGGGCAAATGGCATGCTTCAAAATGTGGTCACTCACACTGCCTACTATTGTTCTTTTGAGTGCCCCCATGCCTCTGCATCCAACTATTACAAAGGCAGATTTCTCCTCAGCAGCAATGTGACACAACATCTCCCCCGGTCGTCCCCTGACATTACGCATCCTTGCAGAAATCTGGATGTTTCAAGAAGTCAATAAAAATTATGTATGGAACTATATATATATATATATATATATTAACTTACAAAATTACAAGGTCAGTCACACAAAAGTAAAGATGGTCTAATCTAAAGATGTTAATCCATCCATTGATGAGAGAATTAAAAATATAATAAGGCCGAGTAAGAGATCAAAATACCAGAAACAATAACCCTTGTCCAGTAATTTTGTCCAGCCAAAAAAGAACTAAATATTGCTCACAATTTAAGAGTAAGAAGTAAAATTTTAAAAAATTACATTTCTATCTTTTAGAAGTGATTTCATGCTTTCTTCCAAAATTTTTGTCCTGGCCTCCTCTTCTTTCCACAAACTTGCTAGTACCCCTGGCGACATGTTGCATTCCCCTAAACAAACACAGACTATAGTCCAAAGTTTGTGAAAAGGAAGGTTTCCGATGAAATAACCAGATATCTGCACAATTACTTACTCGCTTCGTTAATGTTTGGCAGTTCTATACAATGAACTAAGATGAGTTTGTTTCCTGGACGATGCATTTTCTCCAAATAAACTACAAAAAAAGTTAAGGCACAAGTTCGACTTTAGTTATGTTTGCGCGAGCTATACTCAAGTCTTCGTAAATTCATTGAAAGTCTTGCCAGCCTAATAACTAACATTTCACGGCATTCTGCGATTGACTAGAGTGATCAATAGCGATTATGATCAGCTGTTCCATTCTAGAAGAAGTCAAGTTCAAACGGCCAGCAAGTCCCAAACACCCTGATGCAAACAAAAACAATGGATGCCAACCCAAATCCACTTGTTATTGAAAAAGGACAAGGCGCATAAAATTTTTTGGACTTAGTATAGAAGCCAATAAAAAAAAATCAGTTACAAATTAAAAATAATAACGATTTGAATGCAAGTAAGTGTCTCTTTTCTAAATAAAATGTCATATGGAAGAAGAAAACGAAAAACTTTGTTTTCGCTATTTTGCACGACCTTGTTCATCCGCAGCCACTGTGGCCTCAGATTTAAAAGTTTTCATAAAGCCTTCCGTTCGCAAATTAATTTTATCACGTTAGTGCTAGTGCATGACATGCTTGAAGCTTGTCCAATCCACCAAAAAAAAACCTCAGCCCATCAAAACACTTACGACCACCCTTTGCAAAAAGGTCTGAAGCCATGCAGACAAGAATTCTGGAAGATTTGGACAAGATCACGATCAGGACTAACCCACATTTGCTTATTATGACTTCACGAACTGAAGCACTAAGTCTGTTTTTATAAAATTTTATTAGTATTAATGAGAGTTGCGACCAAGATGGTGAAAGGCCAAAGCTTTAAAAATACAAAGCATGGCCCAAAAAGTTAATTATAGAGGTAACACATCGTGGTGTTATTAAAGTGTAGTCAAATGTTCATAACAATAGAATTATGAAATAACAACAGAAATCTTCATATCAACGTTCTAAATATAGGATGTTTCTTACAAGCCAGGCTTGAAGCAATCTAAAATCATAAATAAAAAGAATCGTGATTAAAATTTCAACATATTCAATTTCAACATTTCAACATAAACTCATTTAAAATTAATTTCAGCAAATTAAACTACTTTAAGAACTTACATTTTGACAACAGCCAGATTACAGATGTACAACTTGGATGACAATTTAAACTCCTTATGGTAGCCTTGATCTGCGATGCTGATTTAAGAAAATAGTTAATTATTAATAACTTTAACTTTTCATAATTTAATTACTCTTTCATAATATCATAGTGTTTGCAACAAGTCTAATAATGAAAGATGCAACCATGTAGCTAGAGGTTAATAGAGATTTATCTTCATCTGAACTCTTCCACACACGGTCATGCTGGTTTAAAAGAGACCAAGTTTATAAATGATATAATGAGAAAATATCAATGAAAAAGAAATAAGATTTTAATAATAGATTTGCCTTTATTATTCAAATCTTTAATCATGTGTTGCATATCTGATTGTGCTTTTACAAAAAAAAAAATAATTTGGCAACATTAGCTCCTAACCTCACTGTCAATTTCTTCTGATATCAATGAATATGAATCATCATCATAATCATCCCTTTCATCTCTTCGATAAACATAATCACATTTTGATGAAGATCTTGGACTGCTCTTTGAAAGACTCAGAGAAGATTTTCTTCTTCCAGTAAAGATGCTGAAATAATGTGTTATGAAACAAGAATAACCAATTTCAAATGCACAAATAACATTAAAAATTACAAACACACATACACACATACTTACACAATAAGCTAAGTAAAGTCACCAAATGTTCCTTGAAACCTTATATCATACAATTATGTGACAATAATACATTAGGAAATGGTATTAAAAATATTCTGACGCACTTGTCCACTTGAATTTGCCTCTCTTTTTTCTTATATTTTCTGTGGAAGCTGGGTTCTCTCTTATGTCTCTTGACCTTTATCATTTTGAGTGGATCAACATATAAATTTTTAGGCTCCTTAAGACCAAGAATGTTAGATGGCTTGAAAATCTTCTTGGCTTTTGATAAAACAATGTGCTCAGAATGTCTTGCTGAGTAAGTATAGGGAGATTGGCTGGTTTTGCCAGACTTAATTCCAAACATCCTCTTTGCTCCTTCATAAATGTCCTGAGTTTTTGCATATTTTCTATGCCTTTCCCACCTGTCAATTACTTCTTTTGACAAGTTAAAACTGTTTATGTTCAAATTTGGGGATTTCCCAACAAGCTTATTAAATGGCATAAGAGGAGATTGTCCTTCATCTAAAGCTTGACTAACACCTCCTTTTCCAAACTTATTCAGACTAGAATATTTCTCATGAGAAGTGCTGCTTATATTTCCTTTCCCCCAATAAATATCGTCATCAGAGAACTGATCTACTTCATCATCAACATTGTCACTTTTATGATTGTGATTTTCTGGGTTTCCATTATGATCTGCAAATTTTGTGTGGTTGTTGTATTTAACATCTTGATTGATTTCCTTAATTTCACAATCACCATCATTTACAATTTTATCTTTGACAGACTCTTCAGCAGAACTAATTTTGTTGTTCGTTTCACCTTCAGTCAATGTCTCTTTCAGATGCCCATTTTCAGGATACTGGAAGCTGCTCCTACTCATTTTTGAGTCATTTTGATGTTTAAATTCAGGATCAGATGAAAAGTCAAATGCTAGGGGACAGTCTGAGTCGTGTTCTGTTAAACTAAAACATCTTCTATATATGTCGGCCTTGGTGCCATCAAGCTTTCTTGATGCTATCAAGTTTTCCTTCCTTTCAAAAGGAAGTTTTTCATTATTCTCCATGGTTTCTTTAGACAGAAGATATTCTTCCAATTGTTCTGGACTCATTTCATCATGTTCTAAAAGATCAACACTCTCTGCCTTTATATCTCCATCTTTGTTGTTATTGTTGAGAAAACTTGGAAAAAAAATAATTGAATGAAATAAATGACAAATTTTCTAAAGTTATTTTCTAAACATTTTACAAAAATTTAGATAAAATATTTACATTAATGTTGTTTTTTAAACTTATTTCAAACATCATAAAAAAAAAATTCTGCAATTTCTCATCTAACCAAGTTGAAGAATCTCGCACAGCATTATTCTCATTCCTTGTATTTGGTATAGGATCATTCTTAACATGGTCATCCTTAAATATTTGCATTTCAACCTCCATCTTTGAACATGGCTGCTTACTGTTGGAAGCCACATCTCTATCACCTTGATCCTCACCATAACAATCTTCATCTTTGTAATGAGAGGGAATAATGAACCTTCCATCAACGTGGTTGTTACTGCATGTGTCCTTGAAATCATCATCTTCCTCATAGTAACTTTCATTACCAATTCCCTTTATTAGATCTTCCTCAGCATCCTCAAAATTCTTGCAGTCGTTATTGTGATTTTGAGATGATCCAGTTTCATCATCATCATCATCAACATCATAACTTCCAGCATTTTGATTGCTTGGATGTTCTTTCCTATCAAAGGTTTTAGATGGATTTGATATCTTTTCAAGTTTTTCCTCAATTGTGACACTTGCACCATCACCTTTACCCTCATCCTTATGGATAAGGTGACTCTCACCATCATCGTCGTCGTCGTCATCATCATCATCGTCTTCTTTGTCTTCTTCATCTTTTTTCTCTTCTTCACCATCAGTAATATCTTCATCCTCCTCATCCTCCTCATCATCATCATTATCAACATCATTGTCACCGTCGTCATCATCGTCATCATCATCATCGCCATCATTTTCTGCATTTTCGTCATTGTCATCACCATCATCATCATCGTCATCATCATCACTCGCTTGAACACTACTGTTAGAAGCAGAAGAACTGGAGCTTTTGGCAGTCGACTTTGTTACATCAGATGCAATACTAGATTCTTTTGGTACAAGACTTTTGCTGTGTTCCTTCTTAATGCTGCTTTCATCGTCATTATCCTCGTCATCATAATCGTTATCGTCATCAGCTACGTCGTCATCTTCTTTATCATCATCGTCCTCGTCCTCGTCCTCATCGTCATCCCCTTCTTTGTCGTCAACGTCGTTATCTTCATCAGTGTTGTCTTCCTTATCACTAACACCTGCATCATCGTTATCCTCATCGTCATCATCATCGTCATCATCATCATCTTCATCATCATTTTCGTCGTTGTCTTCATTGTCATCATCACCACTGAGAATGTTCTGACTTTTTGCAGGATTTCTAATTTTTTCAATAAATTTATCAAAACTGGATAAATTCATTGAATCACTAGAAATGTGGCTTTTGCTGATGATATCAAACACACTTTGGACATATTCCTTAGACTTATTCTTGACAACTTTTTCAGTCTTTTCACTGAGCTCCTTCATTTCCCCTGCCTCAATTAATGCATTTACTTCTTTTGATTTGCCAATATTATCAGGACTTTCTCTAGGACTTAGTTCCAAACTTTTGGCTTTTTCATCAGGTTTCCCAGAAATTGAATTCGAGTGTTCTGCAGAATCATTGCATTCCTGGCTGACATTATCGATGCCACGTTCATCGTACTCGCTACTCTCATAGTCTTCTGAGTCATTGTCACCAATTTGCAATTTGCAGTCACTCATACTCTTGAATCTTAGGCCAGCAGCTGGCTGACTCTTAGATTTGATAATCTGTTGTGATTCTCTATATCCTCCATTGGTATTGTAACTTTTCAACACCTCTGCATCTGAGTTATATTGAGAAAGGATATCCCAATTTTCAATTTCAATAAAACTATGATTATCCCTCTCTGTTTCATCATCTATAAATGCTCTGTGGTTGTTGTTCTCCTCGTGATGAACAGCTGACTCTAAGCCATGACCTGAAAGTTCTTCAGCCACGATAGTGTTGAGAGCTGAAACAGCTTTAAGTCTCAACTCTTCACTGTCAAGTTTCTTAAGATTCATAAAGAGCTCAGTAAGGTATTTGGTTCTGCTCTCGTTGGCAGATATAAAACTTGATACTTCTTTATAAACCCTCTCCAGTGAATTAGTGATTTTTATCTCAACTCCTGCAGTCATATGATCACCACTGCGAAAGGTATTGTTTGGAAGGCCCCACTCAGCTCTTGAGGCATAGCCAAGAGCATCACCAGTTTCAGCACCTGGTTTGATGTAATTTGAAGTAGGTCCAGACGAAAACCTGTACATAGCCAGAAATAAAATACAATCAAATATCGAAAATAATGTCAAGAAAGGCTTTTAATGACATACTGAGTTAAGTCATAGTGTTCATCATTGCAAGAAACAAGTGAGGCATGGTCTCCACTCTCATACTCTTTTGCTTCCTTGAGAGAAATGTAATGGTTGCTACTGATTGAATATTTTTCATCAATCTTTTGAGGTTCATTTGGAGAGTTAATAGCTCCCTCATCTGTGCAAATTAATAGTAACAGTCAGCAACAAACACTCAAACAGAAATTAAATTGAATCAATCCTCAAAACATTAATTGGCATTGAAATTAAAATGTTTAATTTTGATGTTACAATTGATTAATTATTCATTCTTAAATATTAATTGTTATTTCAAATTACCTTAAAGTGAATGCTACAGAATCAAGATGAATGATTAGGTAATACCTGCTCCGCAATTGCATTCGCTGCAGTTGTTACTAAAATTGACATTGATGTTGTTGGTCTTCTTCACATTGAGACAGTTCTTCATTGTATGTTGACCCAAAGAATTCGCCTCAGCAACTTGTGGCCTGACTTTATTGGGGACTTCTTCAGGTGTCAGATGTCCTGCTTGTTCTGGTCTGACACCATCATTGAAAACAATGTTTACAGTGTTTTGTTTAGCCACAGAGCTCATATCTTGCATATTTTTATTGTTGTCAGATTCCATGTTGCCCTGTAGTGTGGCTGTAGAACATTCATCCACACAAATAGGGTTGCTGGTCTGGAAATCTTTTCCAACAGTTGTAAAAGGAAATTCTCTCCTCTCTGGGCAATTTTTTAAATTTTTTCTTGTTTGATAGTCAGTAGGGTTATTGTCTCCAAGCTTTAGAGAGGCATTGCTTATTTTCATTCTTTCCAGAAACTTTCTTTCATTGCTCAGACTATTACCTTCAACACCAACTAAACTCTGCTGAGGATTCCAACTCACAGAGAACTTCTGTGGGAAGGAGTGTTTTGTCTTGCAACCACCATTGATGGCCTTGTTAGTTTCTAAGCCACTGATGCAAGGATCAAGCAAGGCTTCTGTTGCATTATATTGATATGCATCAATAAGATCACTTTGGCAGATTCGAAATCTGCTGCTTGGAGATGTTCCTTCAATTTGCTTGCATTTTTTATCGAGGTCAACATTGATCATTTTGAAATTTGAACTACCAGCAATTGGTCCATACTCAGTGCTTCTGTGAATATTTGCAGTTGCTAGTTTATCCTGAAATATATCCAAAGGCAAAGAAGAATTATGGTCAAAATTTAAGTTAGCATTATTGAGTTTTTTGAGCTTTGTTGAGGATTGTTGTTCTTTTGAATCAACATGAAAAGAAGAACATGGATCGATGGACAGTTGGCAGCCATTTCCACTAAGAAAGTGATTCTTCAAGGATTTGGGCAAGTTGCTGTCTTTATTTTTTGAATTAGAATCCCAAAGCTCAGCACAAGTTTGAGCCAAATTAGACAACTTGGATTTGTGGGAGGAACCTCGTAGGGTATTAGGCATAAAGTCATAGCACTTAGCCTCTGTTTCATTGAGAGGGCGACCAGAAGGTGATCTATGTTCATTGAAGGAGCCTACATTCTCTGTTATGCCAACAATATTGTTCATTCTCCAATGATTTTCCCCATTTCCTTTCAGATCCATTATGACGGAATCACACGTGTCGGGGTTACAGGGAGCGTACGACTTGCTCGAATCGCTAAGATATGGAAACATAGTTTGCTGTCTATTATCTGATTTTTTATCCTTTGTAGAACCTGAAGCTTTGTTGTCTGATTTCCAGTTGGTGGAAAACCTCTCACAAGGTGAAAATCTCTTTTTGTCACGTTCCTCTGTGAAGAATCTGTGGCGGAATGAAGCAACATCTTTTCCTGAAACTTCGCTCTGAGTTGAAATGTTATTGCAACCCATAGAAAATCTATTGGTAGAATTGTTCATGAATGACCTATAAATAGCTGGAATTGAATCCATAGTATTATTTCTCAATTCTTTCACTTCTCCACTTGGTTGACAATCTGTGGAGTTGTAAGTTGGAGTGATGAATTTATTACAGTCTGCAATCATTTCATCAACTTTGCACATCACCGGGTGGCCAATGGTAAATATATGATGTTTCTCTGACCTGCTATTTAGCTTTTCATCATTTTTCTCCATGTTTGAAGTGGTAAATGTATAACCTTCATCCAAGGCTTGTTTCTTTTTATTATTTTCGTCACAAAGCATAGGCCTATGGTCAGAGTTATTGAATATCAGTTTTGGTGATTTTTCACTGGGTACTTTCTCTTCTAAGAAGGGTGTCATTGGGGCATTCTTTTCAGCAGTATGATTTGCTTCAACTTTACCCTCCTGTGATTCACTGTGACCTTTGGCAGCTTCTTCTGACTGATTAAAGAGAAAACAGGAACCATTCCATTTTCCCATCATTGCATCAGATATCAAAAATTTTGAATCATGGCTTTCCTCTGTTTTATTATTTAAGTGTTGAGTTGAAGGATCATCAAAATATTGTTGAAGCCTTGTATTGGGCAATTCTGAAAATCTACTGGAATTACCCTCTAGTACATTGGCATTCTGTACTTCAACAGCATCAGATACTTCACTATTCCCATTGGTAGGACATTTGTCCACTTGCAGATGAACTCTTTTCGAAGGCACTCTTTGAGGCAACTTCTGTTCCTCAACGTTTTCAAAAGTCTTTGATGCTGGATTTGCATGAGGAGTTTCTCTTGCCAATTCACAATTTTCTTTTTCATATTTCAGTGTTTTTGACAAAGCCTGTTCTAGATGATCAAATCTCTTTGAAAGACTCTGGTTTTCCTTCAAAAGCAAAGAAAAATTCTTCATGAGACTATTCGTTACTTCACCATGTGCAGATAATTCTGGATCTGTTTTCTTTTCTTGCTTCCCATAAAATGCATCTGTGAGTGCCTGTACACTATCTTTCAAAGATGACAGTTGATTTTGAATGAGGTCCAAATACAATTTATCAAAGGAATTAGATTTGGAGAGGCTTTGCATAGTCTCAGACTGAGCTGAATCAGTTCTAATTGAAGTGTCTCTAGATGGGGTTTTCTCACATTCCTTTTTGCTTTTCTTAAGAGTTTCTCCTTCACTACTGTGTCCCTCTCTGGACTGGTCATTACTTAATTTGCAGTCACCAAAATCTGCACTTTTGTCACAGTCTTCTAAGGTTTTGTTGTTGTCCGTAGCACTCAATTCATGACATAAAGAAGAATCAAAGATGGAGATGGATTGACTATCAGGAATAGAAACAGCTTCCTTCTTCCTGGAAGAGCTTTCTCCTCCAAGACTTTCTAACTCCACTCTTTCGGCTGAATTACAACTCTCCTTCGAATCAGCTCTGATACTCATTTGATCCCTCTGATTAGATTTTGTTGAGGAATTTTCTGTGTCAACATTAGTGTTGTCTTTATCACAATTTGTCTTATCTAATTTCAGATCCTCCATGAGTTTTTGTCTTTTCAATCTATCTTGTAGCTGGTGGAGAAGATGAGTAGCATGATTTGGATACAAATTTGTGTGAATGTAATGATGATGATGTCGACATGGTGTGCCCGTCATCCTACTTTCTCTTTGCAAGACCTGTTGCTCTTGCTGAGTCCACTGATTTCCATTCTGTTGTGGTTGATGCGATGGTGGTGGAGGAGGAGGTGGAGAATAATGGCGGATTGTGTCCTCAACCTCTTCATTCTGCTGCTGTTGCTGCTGACAATACTGTGAAAATAAGTGATCCTTCACTGAGCAATCCATGATCTGCATCATAGGTGAAACGAAGTTGTTTGCTTTCATCTGCAGATTATTAAGTTGAAACTGATGATGTTGTTGCTGCTGATGATTAAACAGAAATTGTTGACAATGGTGAGACTCATTGGTTTGAAATGACTGATCTTGAGGAGGTTGGCATTTTTGCATCTGGTCAGATTCTAGTTGATTAGTATTTCCTGGAATCCAATTACCACCATTGCAAGCAGATGGATATTGTTCTAAGAAAGACACCTGTTGTGGATGTTTTGCTTGATCGAGGCAGCACTGATGTATGACATTTCCACTCACAGAAGACAATATTGGAGGAAAATGGTCAATAGCAGCTTGATTAGAAAATTGACCTGCACAGTAATTGAAATGGAATGGCTTATTGAAACCATAGAGATTGGCCTGGTCCATTGATGCTCCAGTCTGCTGCATAAGCTGGTGGCATCTTGGTGCAGGTAAGCCCTCTTCTGGCTGACCAGAGGCATTCTCACAAGGAAATACTTTTTGAAAACATCTGCTAAAAGAAGAGAAAGAAAATGAACTTCAATATAAATTCAGAATCACTTTAAAAGTTGTATAAGAAAGTTCCATAATGCCTAAATGCATTAGGAATCAAATGAAACACATATTCAAATAAGCAAATCAACTGAATCCAAAAGCAATAATGCATCTGATGTATTCTTCTTGCCTGTTATTATGATTAGACATGGACAGAGTGGCAACATCAAATCCTGTATATTCATCAGAGTGATTTTCATTCACCATCTCATCATGTAATCCATTATTTCCCTGTACTTTTATGTTCCTTTTACTGTTATTTGTTTCTACAGAGTATTTATCTGTTTCATAGTTCCACCATGATGTATGATTGCTGCAAGCAATAATTTAAATACTAAATAAATGTTATTTATCAGAGGAAGCTAAACAATTCAATAACAACAATAAGAATAAATCATTCAATTTATAGAGCTGTCAAACATGCAGCCCCAAGATATTTTAAGTGACCTGCCAGTGCTCAAATTTAAAAATGTTGTCGAATTATTGCAAATTATTGCAAAAATTATTGCAAATCTTATCAGTGATTCATAAAATTATTGAAACTTGAAACAAAATATAGAATTTCCACTGTATTTGATATGCTAAAATATTATTTCTGGGCAACAAACTGAGTTGCAAAATGCATGTAAATATTAAGGCTTAACATTATCAAATTAGTCTAGTTTGAATTCTGTTTGCCAAAACTATTGAGTTTTTTGGTCAAAGCAAGAACTCCAGCATGAGAACTACATCATATTATTAACATAGCAAACAAACTACATAAAAAGTGGAAGTGTCTCAAGAAGGCATCTTCCAATCAGACAGAAACTCAACACACTGAAGGAGGATGCATTTAGTTCTGGTATTTATGCAAAAAGGCCACATGATGTTGCGAGCTCAACAGGTTTGTCGATCATACATTGGGACTCAAAATATTGCCTGAAGTAATCATTCTGTTGCTGTCATTAAGATGATGACAAAGGAAGTCTTGTCCGATTTGTTTGGCACCAGATGCGAGAATTCTAGCCAAGAAAATTCAAAGAATTATAACAGTTGGATCCGGCTTTTCTTGGTAATGTGTCAATGATTTTCACATTGTTGCCCCAGGAGTGTATCACAGATGGCAAACATAACATGCAGCATACAAATTTATCAGTGTCTGTTGCAGAAATAAGTTGTGCCTAAATTATGTGCACTAAGCAAGGTTATGCTTAAATGCTTTTGAGCACATTTCATTTTATCCTTTTTTTAAATTCCAGGGATGTTGTGCCACCAGCAAACGATGTTTGATTGCATTAAACTCTTGTGTGAAATTCTGTACAAGTGAAAGAATAAATCTCGGGGTTGTGGGCAATTTACAAACTTTAATTTTCATTGGCATCCTAATATATGAATATAATTTGTTTCTATTTTGCCAAATGCAGATGTTGTGACTAAAATATATACTTCAAGTAGTTGCCATTTTTGTCATAGTTCCTTCCATCTTCTTCTCTGGAAGTGATTTGATCTCTTGCACTGTAGAATTATTGATCATATAAATAGTCAATCCTGAGATATTATGTTAATTAACATGTTAAGGTAGCAATTTCAATAATATAAACAAAACAAAGTACCAGATATTTAGAATAATTAATATATATGGTATATATTGTATATCAGATGTGAACATATTTTCATAATTTTGTTTGTGGACAACTTAAGCAATGACCTTTGTCAACTGATCAACTCCACACAAGAAAATAAATTAGACTAATATAAAAAAATGTTTGCAATTTAAGTTCAAGAAATGAAACCTATAAAATCCTGGATTGTTTTTGCATCCCTTGGATCTCAAGGTTTCAATAGCCATATCATCTCTGGATCTTGAATGGTCAATTTTTACAAAGTCTTCCTTGCCCTGTAAAATAAGACCAAATGTCTTATTGTCGGATAATTATTTGGCATAGCATAATGAATCATTTTATTTTTGAAGCTCTTTTGATAAATCAATATTGCTTGAATTTAATGTCAATTGAGATTCTATTTGCATCACAGTCAACACTGGATTTACCCAGGTGGAGGCCCTGGTGCAGTATGGTGATGGAGGGCCACTCCACCGGTCCTTTTTGGCAGCCAGTCATCATGGCTGATTGGCAATTGTCCTAGAGTTACAGAACAAGAGCAGAGACTAATAAATACAGAAATGAGTTCAGAGAACATTTCTGAATGTGGAGATAGCTCTCTGCGTGTATCTAATGCCCATGGTCAGCAATTGTAGTGTGGGGCGCTCATTTTAAAAGATGAAACTCATAAAGAATAATGATGTTCAATGTTCAGTTATCTCAACTAGATCTGCTGAGTAGAGTTGAGATCAACCTTGAAGACCTGATAACCGAATTTGTTAAGATGAAAGCATGGATAGTTTCACTACTTTAAAGTAGTTTCAGTAGTTTAACACTATACATTCAATGCAGGAGAAGACATTTACTTAGTTGTAGGTAGGGTCAAAGTTATCGCAATGATAATGCTATATACAAAATGTAGCACTGTCAGATCATGCATGTGACATTTGTGCTTGCAACAGATCTACATTAATCACTCTGAAATGGACAACATTTTTTTCTTTGGTTGATGGATGCCTCTAATTGATGGAGGCCCTATGCAGTGGCACACCCCAACCATGCCTAAATCCGGGCTTGATTGCAGTCATGTCAGTACAACTTATTTCTCATAACACTTGCCATTGCAGAAATCATACATAAATGCATAAATATCAGATCTATCAAAAACTTTTAAAGGAAGCCACAAACATTTCTTTTAGAAATGATCTTTTTGTAGCATCTCTTGCATCTTGGATGAGCCTGGGAACTTTTAATGTCATCGTCGACGTCGTCATCATCATCAACATCATTATCATCTTCCTTGTCAATATTTTCCTGCATAATTCTTTTTTCTTCATTAGCCTTTTCATTGATGACACAAATGCTTTCATTGTAGCTACTATCACTGTCAGTTTCTTCATCACCTGATAGTTCCATAAAAAAACTAATCAAAAAATTAAGAGGCATTAATGTCACCAAACGAAATTACAGGGGATATTAATTTCTATAATCCACCTTAAAAAATCTCACTTTCAATATCAAGATTAAAATTACATGAAAAGGGTAATACCTGAGGAAATGGTTCTGTTATTTTCATCCTCAACCTCATCAGCCTCTCCAGTAAAATCTTCATACTCGACCCATTCATCCTCATCATCAAATTCACTAAATACTGACTTCTTTGAGAACTTTTCACCATTATCAAATTGAGCAAAGATTTGAGCTCTTGCTGCATCCTCTTGGTTATTAGTTTCCCGTTTTTGGTTTAGACTATCTCCATCCAATCCATAAAGTACAGTCGGTCTCTTTGGAATCTCAGAAATGGACAAGATCTCTGATTCTCTGTCCAAGTCCATCTGCTCCATGTTCCTGCTACTTTGAGTACATTGCTGGAAAAACTTGAAACTCCCATAATCTGATTTTACTTTTGGTCTCATTTTGAAGGTTTGAGAATGAATTGTTTCACCAAAGTTTGGTAGCTTTTTATAAGTATCATCATCACCATCATGAGCATTTTCTTTGAGTCCTGCATAATAATCTTTGTATAATCCACATAAGCCAATATCATCTTTCTTAAATAAATCTTGATTAAAGTTTTCTTGATTGAATTTCTTGTTGTTAGCATAGTTTAAATCAGATACTCTTCTCAGCTTATGTTTCCTTTGGAAAGATTTTACTCTACAATTATCAAAGCTTATTGTCAACTGTTCAGAAGAGCCTTGGTATGGCCATGACACATCACCACAGCTCTCCTTTTGAAGTTCTTTCTGGGTTATAAAACAGTCTCTAACCTGAAATAATCATCAGATTTTTAGCATGTGCACTATTAATGGATCATTTTAGAAATTCAATTCATTTAATGATGCAAAGAACTTTAATAACATATATCAAACCAACTATTACTGACACAATAAAATCAATTGCTAATAATACATCATGCTCACCCCATCTTTTCTAGTGTCAGGGCCAGCTAAAGTCTTCAATGCAAACAAATCTTTTTTCAAACAAATATCCGGCTCATTTTCTGAATCAAAACTACTTTCTTCACATTGATGTGAAGTGGAAATTTTATTAATATTGCCCCTTCTTTTTAAATGATAGTTTTCTGAGGAGATGTCAAATGAGCTGCTCTTCTTTTTTGCAAAATTTGTCTTTTTTCCATATTTCCTGCTTGAACCATTTGCTACAATGGTGGAGTCAGACCCTACAGTGGATGCCCTGCTCAGAACTTTGGAATGACTGATTTTAGAAATGGACTCAACATTTACAAATGACTTATTTTTCGCTTTGTGTCGAAAATACTTTGTCGCGGCTGGACAAGGTGCAACAACTCCACTAAAACCTGGGCAAACCATTGATCCAGAACTAGCCATGGGGCTAATTATTAATTTCCTGTTATCGTTCAAAACTTTGTCGTCGTTTGAAGACAATGAAGTTTTCGATCCGTGCACATCATTTTTGTTCGCATTAAAATGCGAACGCGATTCGTCTAAGTCGTAAAATGTCGGCAATCGATTGGAGACTTTACCAGAGATACCAAACGCCATAAACACACATTAATAAAATGACATTGGCAAAGTAACAACAAAGTAGTAACAATGCTTTGATTTGGTCTAAACTTTGGAGCCAACTGATAGATTCGACTACCCTTAGTTACCTTTGTTTACAGAGGTTACATCGATTTATTTGTGTTGGTTACAAAAGCAATACTAATTTTTGGCTTTAAAGAGTATTACATGTAATAATCATTACCTGCCTATATTTTTCTTAATTTTTGCTCTCAAACTAGCCAACGGACCATCGAAGATTTTTTGCAAAATAATAAACACGGCATCATAATAATACCGGACGAAATTTTCTTAAATTGTCTAGCGGAGTACATAAATACATATGTATAAACTGATTTTCTAACTTTATTTGTTCTATTTAAATGTACTAGCATCAAAAACATAATAAAGAAAAATATGATCTTAAGGTGCGGGAAAAGACTTAGAGGAACGTCTTAATAGTCCATTCTTCCTGGCTCTTGCCAGCAGAGGTGACTTTTATCACTAATAAAAATCTCTCAAATTAGATTTACAAGAACAAGAATGTCATTTCAGCTTTTCCCGGGTTGGGGAGCAAACACCCTCGCTCAGCCAAATGAGATGACCTTTTTTTTTTGTTTCTCACCAAAAGTCACCACCAAAAACGCCGACAAAAATGTCGGGCCCCTAGGCAAAGCAGCCATGGGCTCCTGTTTTCTACCAATTTGGCAATGGAAAATCAATGATAAGGTCATGATTGTAATATCTTAATATTTTAAAACCTGATCGGACCCCTGGGCACTTACCCCATCCTCTCTACGGCCCTGAGTACCCCTGCAAGTGATGTCCGTAAAGACATTATTAGTATACGTATTAGACATGGAAAACCAAAATCCCCTGAAAATACAAGTATTGGTGACCAGGTCCGCCTAGAGAAGGCAGGGGGAGCAAGTGCCCAGGAGCCCGGCAATTTTTTTAAGGCCCGTAAAGTTATACAAAGTTTATAATGTATGCCTATGTAATAACATTGCTACCTAATCAACTACAATAATAAAGTCTTACAAAGAAATACTTGATGGTAAAGCAAAGAAAGTATAAAAAAATTTTTTTTATTATAACCGCATTTTTACATTAATTTAAGGAAAACAATTTTTTAAACTAGTGTTAATATCAACCAAATATGAGCCTTTATTATTACAATATGTATAACGACTTTTTTTTAACTTTTTCAAAAAAGTAGGGATAGTTTAACAGCCCGCGGTCAGTGTGCCTAGGGGCCCGAAATTTCTGTCGGCGGTGCTGTTGGTGACTTGCATGCAAGTACTTGCACAAGTACTAATCAGGGAGTTATACAGGATTTTGTAATTTTGGGGTGCTAACCAAGAGCCGGAGGTGTACTTTCCCCGAGATATAGACTACACCGCCACGATTTTTCTCATGTTTCACGCACCACCAAATGATGCAGCGCAAACGATCTGGACTAAAACTAAATTTGTTTCAATGGTCCTGTGAATACACTCACTGCGAATGCCTTTGAAGACTCAATAAACCAACATCCTAAAAACCTTTCAACGACGCCCTTTTTCTCCTAGGAGCGAAAAAAGATGCTAACTTTTTCAACTTTTTCAGTGACGTCGGTGCATTCATCCACCCCAACTGCGAAGTTTGTCAATGAAACCCTGTCTGGTTGAATGGCCTACATAGCCTCCCCATAGGCTTCCAGAACAACTGTTATACTTGTTTTGGCTAGTTATAGCTATAGGTATAAATATAAATATTATAAAGCTATAGAAACTTGGTCAACCGGCCACTGGAATCACAGGATGCTATAATCGATACCATCTGGTGCCAATGTGCTATTTCAATTACGAACATAAAGTATGCCCCTCTTTATTAAAGCTTTAATCATTTAAAGTCTAATATTTCGGATTTATTCGATGCGACAACAATTTTAGTCAAAATATCTGACCCTCTTGACCTATGCTGAGCAGTGACAGCACATTCGCGCTGCTAGAAGCATGTTTTGCAGCTTTTTCTGATAGTGGATTTTGTCACCCATACTTTTTTCAGTTTCACTACCTATTAGCCCAAATTTTTGACAGATGTCAAAAGCCATTTGACACTTTTGCGATCCACGAATACTTATGAGGTTGATACCAGTCGGGAAGCTGATCCGACACCACAGTCACAGCCTGATTCAAGATCAGCAACTCAGCAACAGCGCCGCCACATTTGTCATTTTTCATTTTAGGTGCACTCTCGGAATCATCTTTATCGTCCACAGCAGGGAGCTATACGGGATTTTGTATGGGGGATGTGCCAACCAAGGACAGGGATGCACTCCCCATGGATTCAGACTTCACCGGTCATTGACCCATAGTGTCTTTTGTAAATTAGCTATAGTAAGCTCTCATTTTGTATGTCCAAGCACAACTGGTACATTAAAATCAGAAAATCAGCGGAAGATTTATTTCTTGCGCGAGGGCTTCTCACAAATCTGCAAAAAGAGATGTCAAACGCCCAGGAGAGACATTCTTGCAGAAGCAAACGTCTGGACCGTCGCAGCCGACATAGAAGGAATGAGGTACTACCCCCAGGTGCTCATAGAAATTGATAAGAGACCGGACATGGTGTCACCGTCGATGGATGCCGTCATTATGATTGAGCTGATGGTACCAATTTGAATATACTTTAATAGCAATGCGCTCAAGGCGGAAAATATGCAGATCTGTCGATGGACTTGGAAGCGAAAAGCTACAGAACAGACCTCTTCCCCATCGAGGTTGGCGTAAGGGGCATAATCAGCAGGTCGACTTACGCTTTCCTCACCAGAAGTTTAAGTTTAGATTGTCCAGTCGAGAAAAAATGAATACTGCAGACGCGGCCTCATTTTGGATCTGGCAAATTAGAAGCCACTGCGGGAAAGCCGTCGATCTCAAGTGTCAATGATCTACCGAAACGACGGGGCCAACTCCTTGGCCGAGAGATGCGGTATTGTCGAGAAAAATAGTGGCCTCGGGCTCTCAAATCACTATCGACAAATATCCAAATGGAGTCGAATAAATGCCCGAGTCCTGAAAATTTCTATCTCCGCTTCAAAGAAAATTTAGACCCCAGTTTGCATATATTAAGTACAAGGCCACCGAGAGATGGTTCATGGCCGCTATGGGCATCTGAGGCGGACGCGAGCGACACAGGAAGGCCAGCGAGAGCCACTCATAACCGAAGATAACGTTGGGTCCGGAAGGTTTAAACCAACAGGGACATAAGGCTGATCACTGGATGCGGCCCGCCATCCGAAAACGTAAGGAGAATCATAGAGCCGAAACGTTTGAAGACGGGGAAAACTCCTTTGAGGATCCTTGTTGGAGCTCCAAGGCGGATTACTAAGGAACTAGCAAGTAATAATGTAAATACTGACAATATCTTTGCAATGTACATATTCTTAAGAAGGGAACAAATTAAAGAAACTAATCTATGCTGTGCACAACATGACAGGAATGATGGTGTTTAATTGACTAACAACATTTTAACAACTGTATCCTTACAAAACTGTCGATTTGATCGCCTAGTAGCTATGCCACGCCGTGGCTGTTCCAACCACGTCTCGTAAGCCTTGTCGATCAAGGTCTTCAGTTCCCTGTGCTCTGCATCTGTGCCGTCACGAACATCTGGAATCCCCGACCTTCAATTGACAGTTGCATCTGATATCAAGAACCACACCGGTGAAAAATGCAGCGGCCGTAATTTCTTCGGGTTCTTTTTCTGGCATGCTAAATTCGTTCTTTAATGAGGACACTGTGGTCTTAGCAACAGCCATCACTGCAGACATATTACTACCACTGGTTTACAGTGCACCGCAGTCACTGCCCGATTCCAGATCAACACCTTCATCAAGAGCGCCGCCACAATCGTCATTTTTCATTTTAGATGCACTCTCAATACCTCACCGAACTTTTGACAAGAACATCTACTATCCCCGGTAGGGCATCCCTCCGGCCTTCAGGCGACAGGACTCTTGTTGTTCCTAGATCCCGGACAGTCAGGCAGGGAGACCGGTCATTCCATGTCTGGGGACCCGGGATATGGAATTCTCTTCCCACCGAAGTTCGTCTTGCACCGACAATAGAACGTTTTAAACCTCTACTTAAAACCTATCTGTTCAGTCGATCGCCCTGAATTAATTTTGACTTTTTTATCATTACTTCTTTTTCTTGGCAACCTTATTTTTTACTCCGCTCAGTCAATTGAAGAACTGAATTGTCGGCTGCTTGTTATAGTGTCTGCACATCCCTTTGGGATAATTTGAGCACTTAAAAAAATGGGATAAATAAATGTAAAGAAGACTCCATACAGCCTAGAACGTTTCCAGAATCGTGGACTGTGGGAGTGGTTGATGTTCGGAGTTCGATAGCCACCATGACTCTGAGCCAGGGAAGGACGAGCTTATCGAAAAATATCAGCAACTTTTTCTGATCAAACTTAGATGTATCTCTTGGGGATAACGCAGGGTACTGCATAAGGGTTGGCCCGCCCGGACTTAAGATAAGGTTGAATTTCTTCAAAACGCATGACGTCTAAAATGAGGTCAAAATTTTTCAAACTATACTGAAATATCTGAGAGATTATTGTCTCCATTTGCCAAGAATAAATATGGTGATAACTTTATGTTTTAGTTAGATAACATGTCTGTAAATATCTCCAAGTTGTACATTTTCCATCATTTCCCAGCAATGAAAAATCGCGGTTATGAGCTGATAACCAATATCCCTATATATCGATCTAATTGAAAATGTTTAAGGAATGTTCCCCAATGAAATATATGGAGATTGAAAGACAGATTTTGAAAAAGTAGAGCTGGAGGCGTGGAATGACCTGGAAAATGGCTGGTTCAAGACATTTATTAAATCAATGAAATATATGTGTATAAATATTTTAAATAATAAGGGACAAGTTATTAAACACTAAAAATGGTGTTTGAATAAAATTAAAATTTAATTATTTGATAATCTGACCATAAATTGAATTTATCCAAAGTGTTTGTAACCTTTTTCCACGGCTGGAATAATCATCAAAATGAATTTGCAAGCATCATTTATTCAATCAAAATGAAATTTGGCACACGTGTGCAACATCAGAATATACACATTCAATTAAAATTTGGCTTTGATCAGTCCAATATTTTAGGAGTTATGCTAAAATAAAGGGGCGCTTGTAACCTTTTCACACGCACTGTATGGTTCGCGAACAAAATCCAATCAGGCTTGTAGGATCTCGGATTTCCTTAGCACCTGAAGTCAAGGATGGGTTCCTGCGATGCATAAGCAGCTGAGAAAAGCTTTAGCACATTATAGAGCAGAACCAGAAGTCGACAAAGCTTTGTGTCCATTGCAATGTGTGCCATCACATGGCCTTGTTGCCAAGCTAGCCTTCAAATACTTAGCTTCTCCATCTACGGTTGAGCCATGTGAACAATTAATAATAATAATAATAGTTCATTTTTATGGCGCCATATGCAGAGCGTCAGAGGCGCCTCGGTTCTCCGTTCAATGCTATTTTGAAGAGGTGAGTCTTTAACTGGCGCTTGAAGAGTTCGAGCGACGGTTGAGACCTGATGATGGGGGGAAGGTCGTTCCAGACGGCAGGCGAGGCATAGGTGAAGCTCGGTTGACGATGGATGATCTGTGAACTGGTTGGTGAAGATGAATTGCAGAGGATGNAGAGGACCAGACTGCGTGCAAGAGCAGAAGTTGTGTCGACAGAGAGGAATGGACGGATATGTCTGATAGCCCAGATGAGGTGGTTGCATGATTTTATTACAGAGATGGCGTGCTGTTTAAAGCTGAGTTGGGAATCAAAGGTGACGCCGAGAATAAGAAAACAATTGTTTTCCCTTTCTGGACATGTTGTGAATAAGAAACGTGCTTCTCTGTCTCCAGACAACTTTCTCGTCTGCCACGGCAACTGGCTAAATGTCAATTAATGAACCACAAAAAACTTGTTGAAATAGTTTTGTTAATTGTTTTTCTTAATACTCCGCCTTGGAGCTCCGACAGGGATCCTCCTCTGAGGATCCCCCGTCTTCAAACGTTTCAGCCCTTTGAATCTCCTGACGTTTTCGGGGGGGGGGCGCATCCGGTGATCAGCCGGATGTCCCTGTCGGTTTTTTATCCTTCGGAACCCAACGCTTACCGCCGGCTATGAGAGGCTCTCTTTGGCCTTCTTATGCCGGTCACTGCTGCCTGGACTGGAGCGACTTCCGNCCGGTGATCAGCCGGATGTCCCTGTCGGTTTTTTATCCTTCGGAACCCAACGCTTACCGCCGGCTATGAGAGGCTCTCTTTGGCCTTCTTATGCCGGTCACTGCTGCCTGGACTGGAGCGACTTCCGTAAGCTCTCAATGGCTTCTTCATGTCGCATACTATTTGCTTTTGACTTGCAATCTTCGACTATGCGAGGCTCTCTTTGGCCTTTTTATGTCGACAGCATCCACCCCAGTTGCCTACAGCAGTCATGAAAGCTCTCAGTGGCTTTTCCACACCGTTGTACTTAATATATGCAAACTGGGCCTTATAATTTCTTTGTAGCGGCAGCCGGACTTAGAAATTTTCTGGACTCGACCGCGGGCCTTTACGCGACCGCGGTTTGGTCCGCAGTCCATAGTGCTTTGCGAGCCCGCGGTCGGCCCATTCCACCCGACAATACCGCGCGTCTCTCGTTCGGTGGATCATTTACATCGGAGGTCGACGGCTTTCTCCGGCTTTCGTGAAGTGGCTTAAGACTTCTTCTGGCTCCTCATGTGCCAGATCCAGAATGATGCCGCTTCTGCGGCCTCAGACATCCTTGTCATAGCCTTCTTTCTTT
>MPNW01000048.1:77929-95712 GCA_011800805.1 Hirudo medicinalis
CCTTCCAGATCTGAGTAGTGGCTTGACTTCGCGGATCCTGCTGTCCGCGGAGTTATTGAGCATCCACTGTGTTCTTATCTTGGAGAGTTTGTACTCTTCCACGATGGACCTTAGTGGCAGTCGCAGTCTCGCGCTCCTGCTTTAGAGGGCAACCGATGACAGCGCTGGAGGAAGGCCCAGCCATTTTCTGGTGTATCGGTTAACGTTCCTCTCCAGTTTATCGACCACTGATAAACCAATCTCATAGATGGTTAACGGCCAGAGTAGTAATTAATAAATAATTGTTCTATGTTATGTGGTTCTGGGGCACTCGGAAGTTGGTGAGAAGTTGCAGCGAGTAGCTTGTCGTGGTGAAGTTGTCGATAGAAACATTGTTGTATAAAGACTGTAGACAAGTTCCTTAATTGCTTAAAGTTGACTGTTAAATTCAGTTGTTTATTAAACTATTAACTGTTGTTTCCGTTTTCTTCTATAATTTTCAATAAAACTATTTCTAAACTATTATTGCGAGCATTTTTTCATGAATAAAATTGATATTTTTTTATAAAAATGATATTAGTGTGAGATAGTGCGATTAATTAATTATACGTTAATCTAATATTAAAAACGTTGATCGCACGATTGATCGAGATTAAAAAAAAGATTCAACCTGCAGCCCCACTTAGCAGTCTTACGAGAAGAACGTCTTAAGCGGAATGAAATTCTTTATGACTGCAAGCTCGGAACGAAAAAATGCACCCAGGTTCGATATTACAATTTTATGGTGCATTTTAAACTAGTACTACAAATACCGCCTAGTCAAAGAGCCAAATTAACAAATGCAGATAGTCAGCAATCTAAGTATAACAGGCAGCTGGAAACAGGGTCAGCGTAGCAGCCAGATAACTCCCGTATCCCTCGCTGTTTTACGATCTCCTTAGCTTTTCAAGCGAGGTCTAACTGTGCACAAGGGCTTTATATACACGTAAAATTTCAGACATTTGTCGCACCACGCATAACACGATTGAATGTGCATGACAACGCTTAATGCGTTATCTAAATATTATTTAGGAAACTTTTCTCATGAATGACCTTTGGCTAACAGTATAACGACGAAAGCAGTTAAAGATGCCAACAATATAAACAAGTCCCCAAACTGGTTGTTCTAATCCTGGAAAAATAATAAAGGAACCATCTCAGCAATACCAACCATCCACAACATTCACTCTGAACAATTTTGTTTATGAAGCTAGATATTAGAAGGCCATTATGTTCAATAAGCCCCATAGCTTGTTATCATGATAAACATAAAAAATCAACAATAATTAGACTGTTTATATGGAATAGCAGATGAGGCAGTGCTCTTTTGATGGAAGGTGACTAAAGGTTCCTCCTCATGGTCTTGTGAATCTCATCAGGAAGATCTTCAAAGTAGGGATAGCTTTCCTGAGTTCCTTTTTTGAGCACACTTAATGAAGCCACAGCACAAGCCTTTGCCATGACAATTTCAAACCCTTCCTTGGGTGAAAGTTTAGCATCACTACAGGCCAGGCAGTATGCCAGGGTCCCTACAAAAGCATCCCCTGCTCCCTAAAAATGAAATATTGAATGTAAATAACCAGCTGGTGCCCAGTAATAAAAAGAAATTACCGTGGTGTCCACTGCCACAACTGTTCGAGCAGAAACTGCCATAGGAGTTGGATCAGATTTTGTGGCAAAAACACAACCTTGAGAGCCAAGTGTAATGATTGCAACAGAGCAGCCAAGGTCAAGAATTTTTGACACAGCCACTTTCGCATCCTTAACAGTCTTGACGGGACAACGTGATATCATTTCAGCCTCAAGCTCATTTGGACAGACAAAGTCAGAGTACTTGAAGATTTCCTTATCAATGTTTGGCAGAGCAGGAGCAGGATTCAAAATTGTCAGAACTGAGCAAATAATCAACCAATAATGATAGTAGTTACATTTCAGAGTATATACTTAATTTTATTATAAATATATGACAAATCTTATCTTTTTATTTGATTATAAAGCACAAAATTAAATAATAATTTAATTAAAATTGCATTATGTAACTTCTTAAAAATAATGAAAGGAGAATAATCCTTCCAAGTCATTGTTAGTACAGTCTCATAACATTTAATGTTTATCTACTTAAACATTGACCCTCTTCATACGTATTTAGCCGATATTTTGTATCTTAATTGGACACCAAGCCACTACAATCTATTCTATCCCTGCATACATTTTCAATAAAAGTCACAAAATGATGGACCAAGAACTCAAACCTCCATGCTTTTTAGCCAACTTGAGAGCTGCAAGAGTGACTTCAGGTCTGATTTCAAGTTGACAAACAAGTACTTTGCACCTAGAAATGAGTCCTTCGGCAAGCATAACTTCTTTTTCGTTTAGCTGATGGTTTGCACCAGCAACAATCACAATTGAATTTGACCCTGAGTAATAATCAAAATTAAATTTGAATTTTGATTTATTAATATATAAATTTGCAAAAGTGATATTCAAATTTTTTATGAAAAGCAAATAACAAAACAATTACTTAAAGACTCTAATGTTAGTTAATTTTTGTTTCAATTTGCATCTTTAACTGTGTCATAATAGAAAATGTTTGAGAATAATCATCTAAGTGATAACACCACCATATCATTAAGAGTTTTAATAGTTGCATAGGCCTTTATATATTATGACCAACTCTACAGCTGGAAATAGATGTAGTCATTATATCATTTCAGAATCAGAATTTATCCTATTCTTCCTAAACATTCCTCAGCTATCACTTACACAACTTTATGTGGGCTTGTAATTATTTTTATATGCAATACATGCACAACAAAAATTAAAGAATTCTTTATCAACACTTTAATAATGTTCTTCAAAAAGCTTCACTTAAGATCAATTGAAGTTATAAAAACCAACACAAAATGTTGCAAAGGTCAATAACTAAACTATCACCTGAACTTTAGTAAGAACTATTTAAATAAGTCATTGACTAGCTTTCAAAAACACAAAGAAAGAAATAAACAAAATCGAAAGCATATAAATAAATGAATTACCATCTTTAGCCACCAAAATAGAGGCCATGCCAGTGGAATATTGTTCAGAGTGGTGGACATGTTCTAAAAGAAATACTGCAGCTTGCAAATAATTCTTTAATAAGTCAATGAATAAAACTAGACAGAAAATTACCACAATTGACTTTGTGGTCTTTAAAATTCTGAACATAATTTTTTCCAAATATATCTGTTCCAACCTTTTGTGACCATTGTCAAAAACAACATTTTGTTTAAAGTTCACTGTATTTACAACATGTGCAATTGAGACAAGTCAACCTTTGCCACCATAGCTGTTTTAGCACCAAGTTTAGCTGCTGCAATACATTGATTGGCACCCTTCCCTCCGAACCCCATAAGAAAGGCATCTCCATGAAGAGTTTCGCCTGATTTTGGTAATCGGGGCACATAACTAAAAATCCAAATCGATTTAACTTTTAAGGTTTTTGCATGTTTAACTTTTCGAATAAAGCTGTAGTTTAAAGCATAATCAACATTGTGATGGTGCAACCTAATTTACAATCTACTTGTGTCACCACTAGAACACTTGGGATCAGGCACTGTATAAGGTGAAGTATTCTTATTCCTGGTGAAGTGCCCTTAGTATCCTATGTGTATTGAATAAACCAAACCATTAAACATTGGGGAAAATTGTAGAAATACTTTATAACGATTTCTATGAGTACGTCGAAAGTAAATAACAGATTATTATAATATATAGATTTCAAGTATAAGCAATTTCTTTCAGTCCTCCATCCATCTCCAACTAAATTCCACGTCCTTATGTATACTTTATCAGACACTCAAAAACCCGCAATTTGCGCTACGCCAAAATCAAAGTAGCATGGTTAGAACCTATTCCGTAATCTTAAAAAATAAAAGAGTAAGTAAAAAAGTTTTTCACTGTAAAGTCTTACTCCGTGTTTAACAAGAAACGTCGAGTTAAGCGGCAACGTCGAACATTTTCCGAAATCACTTACGATTTTCTGAAACTAATCATAAGAAATATGTCTATAAATCAAACCTGGTTAGATCAGTCATGCACGACCCGACCACAACAACATCGACGACATCCATCCTTCCGTATTACTTCAATAGGCAACTCGACCAAAAGTAGATTCGATCACGAACTAATCTCCACAACCTCTTCAGTTCGGAGGTATATATATATATATATATATATATAGTGTACAGTTGACTATACACCGTCAAGTTTCTTAAAATCAGTAATTGTATTGTAAATCAGTTTGGTCCCAACTTTTTATATTTTTGCAATCATAGGAAGTATTACAAAGGCAAGCTTTTCAAGGAGCTACATCCTGGAAACTTCAACCCTCTCAACTACTCACCTCCTCTATCCTACTACACTTTACTTCCATCACTAAGTTTTGTCACTTCCATACCATTCCAATGAAACATATGTTCTTTAAACTGGACAAGATCCTCTATGATGGAGTTACAAATTATCTGCAAACACCTAAAGTTCTAACAAAGACTAACACAAAACAACAACAGGGGACAAAAAAATTACATTTTATTTCCATATGCAATTCAAATAAAATGTGACACAGAGGCTCTGTAAAGAACAAATAATAACAATAAACACTAAATACATATTTGCAATCAAATTGTCAGAGTCAAACCAAAATCCACCAACATCAATCTAGGAGCACAAATTGCCATAGACAAACAACGAAACTTTGTAACACCACAAGACGTCTTTCTAATTACAAAAGACATCTACAATTAAAGAAAAAATAATTATAAGAGATACAATCCAGACTAGATCTTTTTTGAGTTGATAAAACTTGATTGACTTAAATTAAGAATCTTACCAAATTTTCATATTTATGTGCCTTTTAGTATGGCTTTGGGTTGTTTGTCTTCAAAGATACTTTGAGCCTCTTGGAACCAATCTGGAACCCATTCATTTGGCGAATGGCAATCTCAGCTGATGCAGGCGAATCATAACTCACAAAACCTTAAAAACCAACCAAACAACGTTATAGTAAATGCAATGAAACATATTTTTGCTAAACATTTAAAAAAAGTTCTTGTATCCTTACTATAATGCTATACTAATCACATAATATTAAGTAAAGCTTGTAATAAGCTAAAGCTAATGAAACAAGTTATTCACCAAAACATTTGCTTTCATTAATTTTCTTATCCATGAAGACAGTAGCAGAAAGAACATTGCCCCATGGCGAAAACATCTGGTGCAAATCATGATCTCTGCATTCCAATGGTAGGTGATAAATGAAGAGGTTGGCACCCTCAGGACCTAGGTTGAGAGGATATGTATCATTATTACTAAAGTAAAAATAACTTTTTAAGTGCTTACCTTTTGTCTTGTTACTGAGCTGTGGTTGATACATATTACTTGGGCCACCATCTTGGTTATAAACTGCTAGAGCAAGAAGAGCAAGTGAATGTGTATTTTTTAAATAACTCAATGTTGACTACACAAGCTTCAAATGACACAGATTTAATATAATGTAATATACAGATTCAATACGATCAAGTAAAATAAACAATGCTTTAAAACTAATGAAATTGGAATTAAAAGCTATCTTAATTTAAGCTGATTTAAAATGAGTTGCATTGAACTGCATTGAGTTGGTATTCCAAAACACTACACATCCTTACCAAATGCATTCTGGAGTCCATATGAATTGAGAACTTCATTCCCATAAGATTGTCCTAACACACTCATCATTGCATTTGCTAGCAATATGTAACATTTCATTTAGATCGTCATGAGTATTTAATATAAAATAAAAACATAACATAAGAATTGAAACTAGGCACACAATGGGTATTTGAATAAATTTAACTCAAATTTTAATGATCATCACCAAACTTTAAAAATCAAAAATTAACAAGTAAAGATCCAAACAACTTATTGAGAAATGGCCTTAATTTATTATAAAATGTCCTGAAATTATTTTCAAACTTAAGAACCTTCATTAAACTTTGTTCTTCATCAGTTATTAGGGGAAAAAAACAAACAATTGTTCAAATCCTCACAAAATTCAGAACCTTGAGTCATAGACTGCTGAAAATTTGATGACTGGTGTGGAAATGCCCCCATATTATTAACTGGAGTAGATGTGGCTGAATTGATTTGTGTCACCTGTTGCAATGAGCCAACTCCTTGGTTTGTTCCAGCAGCAGCTAACAGATTAGTAAAGCCCACTTATTAAATTAATGTTTGAAGAATTTCAAGTAATATTTTGAGCCTAATTATCAATTAGTGTATCGAAAGCAATCACTTAAAGAAAACTGCATGAATCATAACATAATATATTAAATAATTAATAAATACATGGTTCATACAGGAATTTGGAAACTGAGATTTAGGAATTTTTACTCAGTTTTTAGGACCAAAATTATTAACATAGATACCAGTATTTAGACTATTGTTTTTATAGACTTTAGATTTGTAATACAAAATAGAATTACTTGAAGGCTGAAAATATCAAAAAGATTTATTAACACAAAATTCAATGCTTGAACTCTCTTTCTAAATTTGAAATTTCTGCATCACTATCTTTTTCTTAGGCTGTTGGCCTGGACCAATAGATCCATGTTCCTGATTGTGATACTTTTCACAATTAATCTGTGAAATTCTTTGTCTCGGTCATGCTTTAATGTTTTCAGTTTCTTTCTCAACCCCATCATTTCATCTTCTGCTTCTCATTTTTAGCTGCAGCTACCTTTCTTCCTGATCTAAAGTGTCCAAATAAAAGTGATGCCTCTGCCTTGATGCTTTGCAATGACCAATAACAGATTTATCAATTTCGAAATTACCAACATTTCAAACACTGTCGGCATGATCACTCATTATACCTCTTGCTTAAGTTAAGATTCTCTTTTTGATTTTCACAAACAAAGCTCATTATGGAAAAGCCCCTTTCACAAGATGCCTGACCATGGCTTAACGTTAACAACTTTCTGACTATTTCTCCACAGGAATTTGTAATTGTCATGACTCCCCTTTTTAATCTTTTAGGACTTCACTCATTTTTTAAGTTCTTATTAGTACTAAAAATCCATGTTTCTGAAATTTAGGACTTTTTAGGACCTGTACGAACCATGTAAATATTCTTTCCAATTATAGTAAAAGTTAGTACCAAATCATTGCACCAAATTCTAATTTTGTCATGAAATTGATCAAAAAATTGATTTTCTATCAATATATGTCAAATCCTGGTTGCTGTATCATTGAGCTATATTTCAATGAAAAAGTAAGCAGATCTAAATATGAATGTAAATTATTATGGATTCAAATTTGGAAAACCCATAAAACAATTAAATGAAACAACAATAAATACCTGAATTAGACTGCAATAATGGTGAGGTAGCCAGGGCAGCCAAAAGAAACTGTTGCAACTGTCCTGTGACCATCATTAGTTTTAAGTAAAATAGTTGAATAAATATATTCAAATATTTATATTGTATATAAAATAAATTGTATATGTAAAAATATATTCTAATGCAACATGACTGTACATATTTTCAGAAAATTATTTCAATGAAAGTAAATGCATTCCCATGATTTTATCTTTAAGTATGACCATATGACCAACAAATGCTTAAAGAATTATAAATACAAAAATTGGTAAATTTGCTGGAATTCAATAAGCAATAAGTATATTCAATAATATACTAAGTAGAACAACCTATTTTTATTATTTTCTAAAATACTTCCTAAATTGAAATAGCCTCTTCTCAGAGAAATCATAAGCAAATGTTAAAGAAGATCCAAAACCAATTAAATCATCTGGATTATGCATCTGGACTAAACCTGACAATGACAAGTTTACCATTTTGTGGATTGTTTGGGAGACTAGTAGAATTGATGCCCAGGTTGGGGAGAATGTTGTTGTTCAGTTGGCTCAACAACAGGCCAGTATTTGGTGCCTGAAGAATGAATGAATTCAGCATGATAATTTTGCTGTTTATAATAATGAAGTGCAATTTCATTGAATAAATAATATTTGGTTAATTAAAAATGTCCAACCATATGTTGGTTGAATTTGAGATTGTTTAGGTTTCGTTTCCTTTCCTTCTCCTTTTGAGTATCAGCTATTTTGACTACTGTGGCTTCAGTGCTAGTCTGAAAGTAATTCATGAGAAATGCAGTATCTGAAATTATCAAGCAAGTTACTAACATTCACAATTTTAAAACATTGATGTGGGAATAGTCAGAATTTTTGATTCACAACTTACCCATGAAATGTTTTATCACAATAAAATGTCACCTGGTCTATACATTAACGAATTGTTTGCTAACTATTATTTAATTAAATTTGAATAAATGCTTGGAACCAAAGCAAATGTTTAACAATTGCATGCTCCAATAATAACAAAAAGCCAAAAGCAGATTTGTAATTTGTAAGCAAAATAATAACAACATTTAATTATCTTGATGACGTATGTAGGCTTATTTGCCACTTTTATTTATAAATTTGATGGCATCAAGTTATAATTTACCTTGAAAACTTTCGTCATGTGTAGATTATTAATGGCATTGATTGCCGATTCTTTCTTTGCATAAGTTACAAATGCACATCCTTTAAAATAAGGGCACAACATAATTACAAATCAAACATTTATTACTATCTTTACTACCATCAGTAGCCAGGAGTACCAGAAAATTAATAAAAACTACAAACAAACTTTAACTGTGTTAAAGTATAACTACAAATGTTTGGTGTGAAAATATATTCTAAATGAATTAGAGAGTGTTACCTTTACATAACTTTGGATCATTCATCTCTCTTACAATGTAAAGATTTTCAATCTCCCCAAAGGGTGCAAACGCCTCCCTTAGTTCATCTTCTGTCAGAGTTTTTTGAACTTTTCCAATGAATAAACGTCTATCTTCCACTTCAATACATGTTTCAAAACATTAATCAATTATTAATAAACTTGCAAAAAATATAAATTCAAGAAAACTATGTATGAGTTAACAAATAAATGCAAATTGTATTGCATGATTTTAAAAATTATCTTCAATCAGCACAACCATATCCCATCTAGGGTTTTCACCCCGGGTTTCCCTGAACCCAAAAACCTGGGTATTTTTTATAGATTTTGTGGACCTGAGACCCAGGTTTTGTTTTGCTTAAAACCTGGGTTTTAAAAAATTCAAACTGGTCAGATAAATTTAAGCTTAAACATTACTCTGAAGCTAATTTTTTATTGCTCTAGCGTAGTGTTGTATTAATTTGTTAATACATGTATAAAAATATATTGCAAGATTTTACTATAGTTTTGCAATATGTGATCTTCTGGATGGCAGACCATTTTGATTACAATAAAACATTCTACTTGTTTCTGCTTAGCTCTGCTTGGTTCGACTTGCTATCTACTATGTTCTACTTCTAGTTTAACAATTTATAAGCCCAAAATGGACAAATTTGAGGATGTAAGTTCACAATGAAAATCTGCTGTCTGGAAACATTTTATGTACAAGAAGTCAGAGGAAACAGCAAAATACAATTTATGCTCATCAATCCTCAAGGCATCTGGTTCCAGCACAAAGTGTCTTATCAACCACATGAAGGCAAAGCATCATATCAAAGACAGAACTCTCCCTGAAACCTCACCTTTTGAGCCTAAATTGAAAACTCTCATAATTGGTGACTATTTTACCAAAACCCAGGAATCTGTTGATGAAGTTGCGGCCAAACTAGTTGCTTTAGATGGCCTATCGTTCAATCAAATTGCTAATAGTTCTCTTATCAAACATGCTTTTAAATCAGATGGCATCCTCCTGCCCAGCAGTTCAAGTCAAATTAAAGTTCTGATCATGAAACACTTTCAAGATGTGAGGAGCAAAATCACTAAGAAAATCGTCGAAAGTTAGTTTTGATGAATCAACATCAACAAGAAACATTTTTCAACTGACTTCCAATCTATAGGTCTAATTAGAGGATTTATGGGGAGCATGAACACAGAAAAAAGATTGATTCAGCTTGACAAAGAGAGGCTCAGTGAGCACAAAGTTTCTTTGGATGATGAGGTTGTAGCCTCAGTCACTGATGGTGCAAGCATCATGAAGTTTGGTCGTGACACTAACTCTCTGTTACTTGTCTAGCACATGCCATTCATTTGGTTGTCTGTGATGTCCTATACAAAAGTCAGGAAAGTAGATCAGAAGAGGACAACATGGAAGATGGAGAAATTGAAGAGTTTTTCAAGAGGAAGAAAATGATGATTTTGATTATCAAGAAGAATCGACTGAAGACAAGTTATCAAAAGTCAGGAAACTTGTTAAGGTATTTCAAAAATCTCCTGTCCTTAATGATAGAAATCTGCAACATAGAAACTTTTGGTAAAAAATGAATCTTTTACTGGACCATAAAACACGACGGAATAGTCTTTTGAAAATACTGCAACAATTTTGAGATGAAAAAAGAAGTGAAAATTGCAATGCTTCAGATTGATCAGCAGTTTGATCTGAATGACCAAGAACTGGCCACAATTAAAGAACTTTGTGATGCACTTGCTCCTCTTGAAATTGCAGTGAAATATTTGTGTCAAGAAGATGCTGACCTCGTCCTAGCTGAAAACGTCATAGCGTTCACATCGAATAAGTTGAGAGACTTAAACACTCCTATCGGGAAGACAGTGTTTCAAAAATTTGAAATTCGAGTCCCACAGTGGCGCAATCCAGCTGGCCCATCTGATTAAATTTTTGAAATTGGCAGACTTTCTTGATGAGTCTCACGATGAGTTTGGTGTCAAAATTCAGAAGACCAAGGTTACTACCCTTGCAACAAACTTAATGGACCTTTTGTTTAATGACCAAGATGATGATGATGGCTTTGAAATTGAAGTTGAGGATATCGCTGAAAAGAACAAAGAAGTTTCTAAAATGGAAATCTCCCTGTATGATGAGCTGAATATATTTCTGCAGGAGCAAGACCCACAACAAAGTCAACTTGAATGTGGATTTGTCTCCCATACCATCAAAAAAGAAATTCAGTTGTTTCAAGCAACTAAGAAAAGACCTGAAAACTTGGACAAACTTTACAGATGTTTGACAACAATTCGACCAACTTCAGTGGAAGCAGAAAGAGCTTTTTCTGTAATGACCCTTTTTGCAAACAAACCAAGAAACCGACTTAATGATGGTGTTATGAAAGTTTCCTTATTATGTATGTCTACATATGGTATATAAAATTGCCTTTGGCTTCTTTAGCTGTCAATAGTAAATAAGTTTATATATGGATAGGGAAACCTGGGGAAAACCCAGGTTTTAATGTGAAAAAAACCTGAAACCCCTGTTTCAAACATATTGCCCAAAATCGAAAACACTAATCCCATCACGACAAACATTCACTTGAAAAAAAATTAATGCAAACCTGAGCATTTCAGACTAGGACCATCAGCTGGTGTCATTTGAATTGGGTGAATCAACTAAAAAAAAGGTTTGAAGAGATTAATTATTGCATCATTAATGTTAAACAACACCAACATAAAGTAATGTCAGAGTTGAGATAATTTTTAAAACTGTTTATAAACTCAACAAACCCCTGGCATTGTCTTGAGATTGTGTAAAGCCATCTGGGCTGTCAATGCATCCTTACGAGTATAAAAAGTAACGAAGGCACATCCTTTCGTAAAAAAAAATATTTAAGGCTTGTCAATAAATTGGTGAAAAACAGGGTAAACTGCCAAATCTGCCATTATTAATATTCATGGGGGGTTACTTACTAAATTATGTAAATAAAGTGTCAATCATTCAATGTTTGTCATTTTGAATATTAATAGTGGCAGCTCCGGCAGTTAGTATAGTATTAATTGTACTGAATAAATTCAGTTCATTTAACGACTTCTGTAACCGTGTGTACTTTTAACACTAAATTACAAAATTAAACATCGTTAAGTAAAATAAACTTAACAATCGCGTCATGAAAATCACTTTGTCAGTTAAACTACTTATTACATTATTACAGTAACTTTCTTGCCTCTACTGGTGCCGGTTTTGTCTCTAATGATCTTGACTTCATAAACTTGACCGAACTCCGAAAGGTATGCTTTTAAATTGTCTTCATCTAAACTTTTAGAAATTTGACCCATAAACATTTTGATTGTATCAGGGTCTGGAAGTCTTTCTCCAGCCAGCATTTTTAAACGGGAAAACGAAACCAGTAAATTATGTTATTCCGACGTCAAACAGCTTTTATCGTCTTTTATGCCGGAAACCTAAACACATAGACATGTCGCTATAAATAATAATAAAAAAATGTTCTCTGAGTAACAACATTATCTACATTTAATGAAAGTAATTAAATAGTTTTCTTTGCTTATATTAAATAAGTATTTAAATCTAAATTTTATTAATTACATTTCGACAATGGAAATGGGTTCATGTGACGAAGCTTACCAAAATGTAAATGTTTAATTTACAAGATTCGGCTCCTTTCTCGGTTCTGTCCCATGGTGCATGATGATTAATTAATCAATGACCAAAATGCTGCAATCTAACCTCAACAACATAAAGCGACCAAGAAGTCTTAACTGGCAGTCTTGTTGGGCTCAGTGGATGATAGTAGTTAGAGTTAATGAGGATGAATTACTCTTTTACGAAGTTTGTGCAGAATGGAAATGAGTATTATTTTGCTGCCGCTTGGAAAGATAAATTCGGTGATGTCGAACTTAATCTGTTCCATGATGGAAGCTGTTATAACTGTTCGGGTAAGTATTCTGTTGCTAAAATGCTATTTAAGCTGACTTCTGACTGATTATTTTATTAGTCAACGTGAAAGATTTTGAAAGCTTAAGCTCTCATGTCAAGTTAGAGTTCAATGAATTTTGGGAGCAGTCGTTGTCGATGTGGACTAATAATTCTCTGGAAAGAAAGGATTTAGAAGTGAAACACGATGATCCTTATCACACAACTTTTGTATGGAAAAAGGTCTTACCAAACAATCCTATTAAGGTGCTAATATGTTTTTGTTTTAATTGTAGTCTGACAATGATTTTAATTTGATAATGTTTTAGCAAAGAATGGGTTCTATGAAACTTAAAAAGAATGCTGATAAAGGAAATATTTTCTTCAATTGTTTGGTCAACATGTTTTATCAACAAAAACAAACATTAGAGACATTAAATTTGGAGCAGAAAATATTGTTAAAAAGCCATAATGATTTGTTGAAGGTTTGTTTCTTAACAGCTTAAGCAATTGTTAAATTAAATCATGACTTTAAAAATATAAACTATTGCTGCACTGAAATGTATTCTTAACATTTTAATCAGAAATTGCAAGAACTATCAAATATTAAAGAAGATATTGAAAAAAAATTGTTCAGCAAGGTATCACTTTATTTCACTTTGTAAGATTAAAGAAAGACTTACTTAAAGCATTTATTCTTCAGTTTGTCCAGGTTTTAAAACAAAAAAAGAACAAAATCAAATATTTTAAAGCTGAATGTAAGAATTTTTATTTATTTAATTTAAGACTGGTGAGCATTTGATTAAATAATATATAAACCGAATCAAAGATATGTCATAATTTTTTGAATGCTTGTTTATATTTCCATCATTAAAGTGATCCATTTTTAATGTAGTAGATGAAAGAGAATTTGATCCTCTTCATCCTAAAGACAATGCCTGTTAGTAAATTAACAAATAAGTGACATGAAATGAAATTTCATGCAAACTCTTATATCTGTGAAACAGCATAATTTACAGGAATTAAAATTATAATTGCATGCAGTTAAAGTATTATTTGTTCAAAAGGAACCTTCCAAAATGGAAATACTTCTTGCTTACATGCCATCATTGTGGCTTAAACGTACTAAATCCATGAGAAATCTAATTATTAAAATAATTGTTATTTGCAATGGCTGTTTCATATCATAAATATTCACATAAATTACTGATACTTCACATGCTTTTTCTTAGCAACCAGAAAACGGAAACAAATTACAAATTTGGTGGCAAAGAAGAAAAAGGTTTCTTCAGAATCTGGTGATTATTGCAGCAGTACAAGGTTGATCAGTTCACTAGTTTATTTGGAGTGTTTACATTTATTAATCCTAGTTTTGATGTAAGTTTATTTTAATTTACTAACTTTTTATTTACTTGATTTGTTCAATTGTACCATAACATGAAGTTATAAATACATGTTTTACTTTAAGTAACAAAACCAGCGAAGACGAAGTGAGTTGTGGTGGTTTCACTGTGATTATTTCTTAAATGTCCTCGTTCAAATTAGTTTTAGTAGCTAATGGATAATAATTTTGGAATCCACTTCTTTTTTTATCATTATCACTTTCATTGTCAATACAAAATTTTATTTTATTATTTGATGGATATATATAATGGCAGTACAGTTAAAATTTATGCTAAAATGATGTCCAACTTTGTTATCTTGAATATTTGGCCATATTAGAAAAATCAAAAAAAGCAACTAATTTGTTAAAGTAGTAAATTATTATGATATTATATATACATATATATAGAGGTCTACAGTAATATAACAATATTATTACATAATGTCATCATATTATGGTTGGTCAGCTTGAAAATACATCAACATGAGCCAATTGGCCTATCTACATCAAAAACACCTATAGATATGTGTCTTTTTTACTTCTGTGTATTCAGAGACCACTCTCCTCATTAAGTTTACCAGATCAGTCAAATGGTACCTTACTATTTCTTGATCTCATGTTTGTTCTTGAATTCAACAAACAATGAATCAATACTTTCATGAGAACTGTTTCAGAGCATGGTTTCTGCATTTAAAGGTGGCTTCAATGACACAGCAACTTAAACTCATTATTTGTGAAGAAAACCACTCCGAATTTTCAGATTCTTTTTAGAGAATTAAATTTGTTTTCTGTTACTTTCATGCCTCTGGATAATGTTTTTCTGGAATAAATAGGCTTTTAGAAATTGATATTCCATGTTTGATTAATATTAGTTTTTATTTGTTTTAAGAGTCACTTTTTTATATATTTTTTTTACTTGTCTTACACAAACACTTGCACTTGCTCAAAGTTTCACAAGTTCTGACAGGCCTGACTTAGAATCAGTCTGGAAGTTGTGTGTTGGACAGCACTGCATTAATAAGTTTGGTATTTCATTATTATTTTGAAAGAGGTCTGAGACTGATGACAAGAAATCAAATGCTGGGTCAGTGTCAACAGCAGATGATGAAGACATTCCTAACAATATATGCCTGGAAGAAATTTTAACATTAGATGTCCAAGCAAACAAAAGCGATATTTGCAGTGATATGGAAAGTGATACTAGTGAACAGCTCATACTCAAACATGAAAGCAGGTAATGTTTTAAATATTTTAAATTTCTTATTAATTTACAACTTCAGCATTTCTTGTTTAGTTCTGTTAATTATTTGTAACTTCAATAAATTAATGTTACATATATTAACTTATTATGAATGCAGTAAACATGAATCAAATACATCCTAAATTAGAATGGAATTGTAATGAAAGTTTAATTGTTCAATTTCTATATTTGGTGAAATTATGTAATAGATTAGCCACAAGTGTCAAAAATGAAGATGTAGATCTTGAGGAGACACAGGAATTTATAGAAGAAAAGTTAGTTGAAATATGGTTTAACTGTTTATTTCATTTAGTTAATTATTTGATTACTTTGCTTTGTAAGGAAAATACTGGACAAATCATATGATTCTTGCATCCTAAACTGAAATTATATAAACTTGTTCTCTAGAGTTTGAAGTTGCCATTACAACTTTCAAACTGCATTATTCGTTTTTACACTTTAAATGCATCATTGGCTTACATTGACTTAGAATTACATAAAGAATATTTAGAATATTGTTTTTTTTTTTAAGTGTGGCAGGATCCCAGAAGATGGAAAGTGAACTTGTGGATAATTTGGAAGACTCACAGGCTAAGTGAATTACTTAACTTTAAGTTTTTTTTAAATTGATATTTAGAAGTTTCTCAATTATGTGAACAGTGGAAATGTGATCTGTGGAATGGTTGACACAAAAATGCACATTGTTTATGTCCATAAGGAATGTCACTCATTTGAACTTTTTATAATTTAATAAGGACTCAACCAATTGCTGACAAATTTGATGCTCTGCCTTCAAATGATGGTTTGGGATCAACGCAAGGGATACTAAACAGCCGGTTTGCATAGTTCTTTATTATTGTGAATGTGGCACAAGCAAGCCCCACAAACAAACAAAAATAACCAACTCAAATTAAAAAAAAAAGAAACTTTTAAAGTCTTAACTAAATTTAAATGGTTGTGTTGTAAATTCTGTCACCATTCAACTTGTCCAGCAGTAACATTCATAATTGAAAATAAAACATTAATAATGGAAATTAACCTCAATGACTTTTGACAATGAATTAAAAAAATTAAATAACTTCAATTTTTAAGGAATCTTGGATTTGAGAAGACAAACAAAGCAGGGCCGGTCTGTGATGTGTTGCAATATCTTGATGACTTGATTTAGTCGTTTATTGACATTTGCAATTTTATATTTGCTTTTTTTTTTAAAGCTTTTATATTCTAATGAGATGTCTTTCATCTTTTTTGGTGTGCAAGTGAGCTCAGTTGGCTCCATTCCTGCACTCAATGGCAAAAGTCGTCCCAATGTGCTTACAAAGCACATTGTATGCAGCCCAGTTTGGCTGCCACAAGCCCTATGTAAAAGGATGGCATGAACCATCAAGTTATTGTATAACAGTGACCTCTAACATTATTTTTGCGGTGCCATATAAATGAAATTATTTAAAAATTAAACAAATAATAAAAAATAATAGAAACTTTTGCTAGGGGCTAGGATTTGAACTCCTAACAGAGCCACACCAAAGCAAAAGCCTTAACCACTCAGCTACCAACATCCAAAGGTCCCTATGCACATTAGTTAAATTGCAGAAAACTATATACCTTGTAGCTCTTGTTTTGATGATCCAGGTATTACTGCTCTATTGCAATCTGCCTATAGACCTGGATTCTCCACAGAAACCGCTCTCTCTCTCACATCTTTAACAATCTTTCCAACATATGTGGAAATCGTAGCTGCGCCGTCATGATCGGCCTCGACCTATCGGCGGCCTTTGACACTATTAACCACCGAATATTGTTGGATAGATTCCACTCTGATTTTGGTGTTGACGGTCTTGCCCTCTCGTAGCTTCGCTCCTACCTTTCCAACGGATCTCAATACGTTAAGCTTGGCGATTACACTTCCCCCTCCGCTGCTCTCCTTGCCGGGGTCCCTCAGGGCTCAGTCCTAGGACCCCTGCTTTTCACGACCTATACCTCACCCCTGTCCGACATAGTTAAGAACTTCGACGTGTGTTTTCACCAATACGCGGACGACACGAGCCTCTACTCCGTCCTCTCCAACCACAGTGTCTCCGAACAACTTGACAATCTGCGTAAGTGCACAGATGCCATTAACGACTGGCATCTCGTCAATTTTCTTCAACTTAACCCGCAGAAATCCGAAGCATAATTTGTTTATCGGCACACCCACACACCTCAAGAATCTATCTCCCCCATCTTCAATAAACATCGCCGGCACTACTCTTCCTTCCTCTTCTACTACACTAAAACTCCTCGGCGTCATCTTTGACTCCCACCTCAGCTTTAAACAGCACGCCATCTCTGTAATAAAATCATGCAACCACCTCATCTGGGCTATCAGACATATCCGTCCATTCCTCTCTGTCGACACAACTTCCGCTCTTGCACGCA
>MPNW01000048.1:95792-115074 GCA_011800805.1 Hirudo medicinalis
CTATACACCTTCGCATCATCTTCAAAATCTCCTTAATCACTTATCGTACTCTAGCCACATCCAACCCTCCCTATCTCAACCAACTCATTCACCGCCGCCATATTCCCAACCACCTTCGTTCATCCTCCGCAATTCATCTTCACCAACCAGTTCACAGATCATCCATCGTCAATCGAAGCTTCACCTATGCCTCGCCTGCCGTCTGGAACGACCTCCCCCCCGTCATCAGGTCTCAACCGTCGCTCGAACTCTTCAAGCGCCAGTTAAAGACTCACCTCTTCAAAATAGCGTTGAACGGAGAACCGAGGCGCCTCTGACGCTCTGCATATGGCGCCATAAAATGAACTATTATTATTATTATTATTATTATTCAATGTGAGGTACTAAATTAATGTTTGTGTTAAATACAGCATTCGACTTCCAAGGACTTTCGGCTATAATGACAAGTAGAAGGGACTGGAAAATGTGTGAAAAGTGCCGAATGTATGGTACGATCAATAGTTTGGACTCCGATTCTATCTGCTTTGGTTGTTGGGCGAGAACCGAACTAGAGAACTTGGTCAAAGCGCTATCCCTCAAAATTTGAGATTTAGAGAAAAATATAGAAGGCATGAAGACTAGCATAACTTAAATATAAGAAACTATAGAGGATACAGCAAAAAGTCAGTCTAGAAGTTTATTCAAAGCTCAAGATAGAACTGAAAGAAATGGGAAGCAAACAAGTAGTGAAAATGGAGAAAGAAATAACAGTTCAAACAAGAAGTCAAAGCCTTTCCTTCAGGACTATCCAAGAAAGTGGAGGAGGATCCAAAGCCTAAATGGTCAGAAATAATATCCAGCCACATCAAAGAATGTTTGGTGGATGTCAAAGAAGTTCAGGAAACAATAAGCACAACAACAATAAGAGCTGGTGAAGAAAGTTCCAAGAAAAAAGAGGGGACAATTTAATAATAATAATAATAATAATAATAGTTAATTTGTAATGCGCCATTTGCATAATGTCAGAGGCTTCTTGTGTTTTGAAGGCTTCGTGTTGGTGTCCTGAAGAGGTGGGTCTTCAGGTGACGTTTTATTAACTCCAGGGATGATTGAGCTCTTACAGGTAGTCCTGGACTTAATTAATAGCACAAAAGACATTCTATGTCATTGCAAGAAGCCTTGTAAACAGAATAGAAAATAGAGCTGGAGTTAATAGCTGATCAGGAAGTGCCAGATATCATTGGCATAACTGAAACCTGGACAAGAAATATTATGTGTGACAGTGAATTTGCATTGAATGGCTACAAGTTGATGAGGAAAGATAGAGAAACTACAGATAGCTCGACAATGGGTGGAGGAGCTACTATTATTAAGCGCATCTGATGCTGTGTAAATAGCACATTATAAATTAACTATTATTGTTATGTATGTGAAAGATTGGCTCAAGGTGCTGGAGAGGAAAGACATTCATATTTCTGCTTTCCAAGAAGCGATGTGATGTGAAATCACCTGTGAAATGGAGAAGATTCTAATTGGAGTTTGTTGCAGACCTCCTTCTTCAGATGGGGATCCAGAGAATTAATTGAAATAGCTAGCTTACAGCCCTTTATTCTAATGAGAGATTTCAATTACCACGTAGATTGGATTCAGCAAGGAGATAGGCAAAGGGATAGCATATTCCTTGATTTTGTAAAATACTAGTTTCTGTTTTCAAGTAGAAAAACTTTTTTAAGGCAGATTATGAGAAAATAAGACATGAGCTCGAACAAATTAATTTTCCAGATGGTCTAATGAACGTAGGTGCAGAGGACAGTTGGAACATGTTTATGGATACAATGTCAGATGTAATCAACAAGATGATACCCCGCAAAAGTGCGGTAAGTATAAGAAACCCTGGGTGACTAAAGAAAAGGTCAAAAACCAAATCAAGATATTTCTGGAAGAAATGTCAACAGATGAATCAGGAGCATTATGCAGATAATGGAATATTTGAACAACTGATAATTATAGCAAGAAAAGAAATGCAAGCAAAACGGCAAATGTTCAGGTTATTAAAAATTATGAAATTAAGCTAGCACAGAATATTAAAAATGACAATAAAAGTTTCTGTAGATATGTAAGAAGTAAGTAAAGAAATAAGGTTAAACTAGTTCTACTAAAGACAAAAGGGGGAAGGTTAATCACAGAAGAAAAGGAAATGGCAGAAGGACTTCACGCTTACTTATCCTCCTTATTTACCAAAGAAGATCTGCAAAAAATACCAATTTCAGATGAAATTTTCACAGGACCAAGAGAAGAAATGCTGACGGATTTTAAAATAAGCGAGGAATTAATAGTTCTTAATTAACAATCCTTAAATTAGAGACTGGCAAGAGTCCTGGCTGATGAGCTTCATCCAAAATTCCTGAAGGAAATGAGGTTTGAAATCTCTAAACCATTGTCATATATTTAATAACTCACTAAATATGGGAGAGAAACTGGAGAGAAGCCATAGTGATATCGTTGTTTAAAAAGGGTAGCAGCAGTGACCCAGGGAACTACAGACCAGTAGGTCTGGCTTGTATCTCGTCAAAAGTAATGGAGGATATTGTGAAATACAAAATAGTGGAACATCTAAAGAAACTCATCAGGGAAAGCCAGCATGGGTTTGTTAGAGGAAAGTCCTGCTTAACTTACTTGCTTGATTTCTTTGAAGATGTGGTTAGAAGACTTGATCAGGGACAATCAGCAGATTTGATCTACTTTCTACTTAGATTTTGCGGAGGCCTTTGAGATGAGAGACTATGGGGTTAAGTTGGAGGCTTGCGGAATTAGTGGAAAGGTGCTGAAATGGATAAAGATGTGATTGAAAGATAGCAGGCTTTAAAGTGAGTATCATAGGAAAGGACCAGCTGGGTCGAGGCGGCAAGTGGAGTGCCTCAAGGGTCAGTGCCTGGTCCCCTTCTGTTCATCATCTACATAAATGACCTGGACTTTGGAATTTCTTCAAAATTGGTAAAGTTTGCCGACGACACAAAGATCTGTGCTGCAGTGAATGAAGAAGAGGATGTCCTGGCATTGCAGCATGATTTAAAACTCCTACATGAGTGGTCAGCAAAATGGCAAATGGTATTTAATGTTGACAAATGCGTGGCCATTCATATGGGAAAACACAATAAAAGGGCTAGCATTAGGTTAAACAGTAAGAGTCTAAGATCTTCTGAAGAAAAAAGGAATCAAGGGATAGTCCACAAAAGCAGCAAATCGTTCAGACAATGCACAGAAGCATTAAAAAAAGGCCAATAGAATATTGGGAATGATCAGGAGAACCATAATAAGTAGAAAGGAGAAGTTATCTTGAGACTATATTAGTCACTAGTGAGAACACATCTGGAATGTTGTGAACCTGCATGGAATCCATATCTAAAAAAGGATATTGAAGCTGTAGAAAAAGTGCAGAGAAGTGCTACAAAAATGTTAAGAGGATTTAGAGATCTGTGCTATGAGGAGAGGTTAAGAAGGACAAGAACGACTACCATTCTACCATTAGAAAAGAGGCGCACATGGGGGACCTCATTGAAACACATAAAATAATCACTGGCAAAGTAGATAAGGATCCAGGAAAGTTCTTTTAGGCAGCTACAGATGCAAGAACAAGGGTCATCAAAGCAAGCTGTTTAAGAGACCAGCAGGGAGCTTTGGTAGTAGATTCTTTAGCGCTAGGGTAGCTGACAGCTGGAACAAACTTAGGACCCAAACATTGGAGGCCAGAACGGTGTTAGAATTTAAGATTGCCTTAGAGTCTGAAGACTATTAAATAAGAAGTTAAGGAGAAGTGCTTACTACAAATAAGAGATAATCCTTAAGGACCACTGTAATCTGTTAATTTAAGTTAACTCTGCGTATTCACCCTTCTTGAGGCAGTCACTTAGCCTTATTGTATCCCAGAGGACTTTCATATACAAATAACATGACATTAATTTATACTGGTTTAAGTAGACTAATGTCGGTGTGATAAACCACTCCTTTTTAATTCATTATCCAAATTTCGAAAGTTCTGTTTTAAATAATTCCACCGAATCGAAATATACTATCTCCTCATCAAACTGTTTCCATAGATTAACTACTCTCGTGCTGAAATATTTATTGTTATATATGTAAATATGTTTCTTATGAGCAGTGGCGACTGGGGCCTTGGCCCACCCCCGTGAATTTTAAATAAGAGATAAGTTAAATATATTTTAATTTACTTTTTTTATATTTTAAATCAATAAATTATGGCTTTGAACGAACATATTAGTAACTGTGCCCCCTCCCCCTAAATCCGCCACTGGTTCCAGTGCACCCCCCCGGCCAAAGTGCTCAGTAGTAGTAGTAGTAGTATTTTATTAATGTCCTCAGCATAACGTGATGAATAGGACATCCGAAGTGCTCAAGATCCGTCCCTGCTTATATACGATAGATTTGCTCATTTTACCTGCTGATCTGCTGATTCACTAGGCTGGTAAGGAATCCCAAAAATTGAAGTCATTGACTTTACTAAAATTTTATAAACTTATTAGCATCACTTTCAATTTTTAAAATAATTTTAATAACAGCCATAAAAAAAACATTCGAAATGAATGCAGGGAATCAAGCGGTGTATTTCAGCTATTGATTTTGAGCCAATATTGATTCACTATGCTGTAAGCCAATAAGCTTTAAAAAGCAAGTTGTAAGCGATTAAGTTGTAAATAATTTAATAGATATGCACATTTTCTGTTTGATTTGCGATCTTTGAGTTGAAGTTGAAGTCGACGGAAAACTTTAAAAAAAAATTATTGTCTTAAAGAGATTTTTAAGAACATGCCATTCTCTGTTTTCAGTGCTAGGGTGGGTTTGGCAATGGTTGGACGCTCGTTATCTAAGGCCAGCGAAAACCTGGTAAATAGAATCTTATTTTTGTACACAAATTTTTGTACGAATGTACAAATTGTGCATGTCTTGAAGCATTTTAAAGTTGTAATTGTTATTTTATAAAATTATTACACAATTAAGTAATTTAAAAAAATTATTGTCTTGAAAACGTAGAAACCATTTATTACCCTAAAAATTGTACATGATTGAATTTGATTTGAATTACAAATGAACAATACGTTGACCCACTTTCTCAAAGTTCTTGCTACTATTACTTTTATTTCATTCATTGCAAAAATCTGACCGATGCAATTTCTGAAATAAATTTTTTTTTTAATAAACGTACGGAAACAAATATCCTTCAGCTCTGAATTCGCCAGATCATTTAAAGGTTACATTGAAATTGCTCGCAAATTGTTGCGTTATCTGTGTAAGATTAATTATTTAGTCACACCCTTTACCCTATTTTCACTGCTTGCCTCACTTGGATTACTTTTGCAAATATATATGACATAAGAAGTGAGTATGACGAAGAAATAATGATACTTTACAGCTATTATTAGATAATCTTGTTTATGATTATAATATTTTACAAGCCACAATCCATTCTCACTAACCTTGGTCCAGAAGAGAAAGGAACATAGGCATAAGGATCTATGTTGCCGATGTTATCTGATGAAAATCTGCTGGGATCATATTTCTGGAAAACATTTTTAAAAAATTTAAAGTACTTATAAAGCAATCCCTGTAAACGGCAGTGTTAAAACTAGATTTCAAAATGTTTTATGAAGTTACATACTTATAATATTCTACACGATTATTTTAAACAACAGTGATTTTACAGAAATATTAATATCCAATCTTAATTTCTGGAAATATTACATTTATAAGTCAAAGTTATCAGCCAATAAATTTTAAAAGGCAAAACCACACCAAAGAATCAGGCCATACAGAAGGATTGTGGTGAAGAGCATAGATATGGGTTGATACCATGGATCCCTTGGGCATTTCAACTCCATCGATGACTATGGGGTTATGCAATTCTCTCCCAACAAATGGGATTGGACAATATATTCGCAATGCTTCTTTTATGCACATCGTCAAGTAATTCAGTTTATGCAAGTCATTCCTAATGATCGAAAAGATGTTATCGTTATGTGATCATGCATGGATAAGATATGGTTATATCCTCCAGTATTAACATTATAATATTTAATCCGTAAATCTATTTAAGTAGGTTTGCACTAAAAAATGAAAGAAATGTTATTTACTGTAAATGTTTGGTGATTGCAAGCTATAAGTTAATAAATGTATCATTAAATTAACATTTTTTAGCGATGAATTGAATTTTCCAAAGCATGGCTCTAAGGGAAAATCTATTTCATGACCGTATCTGATTTCGTAAAATGTCGAACCAGTTCAGCGCATCTTCTTTTCCATCCTTAAGTATTTCATCGATTTCTTTCTGACAGCGTATTTGCTCCCCAGGGTTTTTTGCCAATGCGTAAATGGTCCATGCTACGCCACTAGAAGAAGGATCGTGGCCTGTTTGGGCCAGTGTTCAATTCCTTCTTATATATATACATACATTTATTGGTCAAACATATATTTTCTAAGGGAACCTGCAAGAAGAAATGTATCAACTTCATTCCTGATTTCACAATCAGTCAACCCGTTGCCATCATCGTCCCTGGCTTCCAGCAAGATCTGTAAGAAATCTGTATTTGTTCTTTCCATACATAACTGAAAAATTAAAGATTACATGTTCTAAGTATGTGTATATCAACTATATATATATATGATTCTTATTACTACTTATTTACTCATGATTAACGATAAGATATTATAAGAATGCAAATTATGAAATTTTATACAAGTCCTTATTATCTTTTTAAGCTTGGATCCATAGTAAAAAAATTATAATATTAACCTTAAAATTAAATTTTAAGAAATTTCAGGATAATTTACTTTAAATTAGTCACGGGTTATCGCTAAAACATATCAATGCCATTATTATTTTTAGTAATTTTAGTTACATTTATTTTCAAAAACACTTCCAGATTTGTAAATTTATCAATAAAGTTATTTAGCAAACTTATTACTTCATGCGTTTTCTTCCTCTCTTTGATTAAATACTCTGATACTTCATGGACGAAAGCAACATTTTTTCTAAATTCTGTTGAATCCTTTGAAAACCAATAGATGAAATTGTAGTGCTGCCAAGGTTTGCTGAAAGCAATGCAATTTTTATGACAATAAAAAATTATTACTTTAATTAATTTTACTTTGATGGTAAAGAAATTTCGATGAAAAATAACTTTAAATACAAAACATGAATTTGATTTCTTTCGATTTAATTAAAACTTTCGTTATTAATTTTTCTCCCTATTCAGTCCTATTTATTGAAAACTATACAGCATCATCTAAGCAACAAAATTCAAAATTTTTACTTCTTTCTTTAAAAAAAAACCATTTATCGTTCATTTGTAAAGAAAATGCAATTAAAGTTATACTTATTTGCCATAAAATTGAAATAATAATAAAATTATATTTATGTTGCTCGCAAAGCAAAATAAAACAATGAGACAATATATTGAATATATTATTAATAAATCATTAGTAACTTAATACTTTATTAACAGTTAATATTAGCGAGATCAGACGACTTACAAACATCGCTTTGCCCAAAGTTCTTGCAGTATGTAAACAGCCTTTAGATAAGGATGATTACCTCTGTGAATTTTTGGAAATATTTCTTGAAAACGTTTGATTAAGACTCAATTACCCGCATAAATTAAAAAAAATAACCCTTTCCGTTGGACATCACTTTCATAAGAAAAGGCACATCTAAGTATAATGTCGAAAGTTAAATGTGAAATATTGCTAAACATTTCGATGCTTTCTCCATTTTGGGCGAACAAAAGTAATTTTTCCTGAAGATAAAATTGATTAATGAACCAAGTCCGCTGACTAATTAAGATGCTAATATCAAAAAATGAGTCCAAAAACAAAGTTCTTGTTGAACTGTCACTTCAATATTTGCAACAATTGAATACTAAGTCTTAAATCTACCAGGAAAATGTCTGTGCATTGGTTTTTCACTTTTAGGTACTCTCTCAGAGCCGCAATGCCAAAGACATTGTTTAAAAGCTTTCTGTTTCTCATCCATTTACTCCCATGACTTAAAACTAAGCCTTCACCAATCCAGCTTAAAGTGTACTTATATGAACCTGTTGTAATTTGCTTAGGTTCTGAAAATTAAATGAAAAAGTGAGATTAATAGTCTTAAAACAATTTTGTTAATAATGGAATATGTTTAAACTATCTCAAAATGGTAAATGAACCTGCTGTTTTCAACAGTTTTTTCACAGTTTCAGGATGATATAAAATAAGGTTGCCTTTAAAAAAATTTAATGACCAGAACGTGCAAAGCCTCGGAAATTTAAATGCCCTTTTCCGTGCAAATTCCAAACCAGTGACCGTGGGTCCTGGAAACTAATGCAAGAATGTTTAGTTTATTCATAGATTGATGCAAAACAGCATGACTTTAGGGGTCGTCCATTAATTATGTCAACAAATTTAAGGTAATTTTTGAACCCCTCCCTCCCCTCATCAACAACTGTCAAACTTCTAGAGACCCTCTATCAAAATGATGTCAAAAAACTGACACCCCCCCCCCCATATATTATGTTTTGTTTTACAATTTTTAATTTTGAGTTTGTTTTTTTATTTTGAAAATAAATAAAGAAATTGTCAAACTGAATATTATTGTCAATTTTTTAATGTCAGCTTCTATCATTTTCCCTTGGAAAAATCAAAAGTTCTTCTATTGTAATAGGCGTAGTATCGGATTCATCATTTTCATCATTTTGTCGAGCTGATAAACCAGACAATTCAACATCATTTTCATCACAAAATATCAGAATTTTCTTTGTGTGCAATAATTGCCATCAGCTCTTTCTGTCATTTGGCAGCTACTCGAATTAGCTAAAGGTATTTGTTGATAAAAAGGTGTTAATTTGTTACGCCCGAGATCGCATTGTTTGTGTTGCTGAACATGTTTCTCTAACATGACTTGTGAACAACACAAAGAAATTTCGGGCTCCTAGGCATAGTAGTAGTCCTAGTAGGCCACGGGCCCATATGTTATGGTAATTTGGTAATGGAAAAGCAAAGAAAAGGTCATGATTGTAAAATTTCAATATTTTAAACACCTAAAAATTAATGGGCCTTTGGGCACTCCCCCATGCCTCTCGGCGGTCCTGCTAGTGAAGAAACATTATTTGCAGATTAGGTTATTTTTTTTTTACAGATTTTGCAAATTTTTCAAGCAGTGACGACTGAACTAAGGACTATCAGTAATGTTATAAATCCATCTGTTAAAATTTAGATTTTTATCATAAAATATAACACTGTTGACGTCAATTAATCTTAAACTCTATAAATTTATTTAAATCCACATGACCTACTTAATTGCTTTTACCAAATGAAACAACAGATTTTTAACAAAAGAACATGTTGATTTAAAAACTAACTAACAACAAATACACCAAAACCATTTCAAAATACCGAATTCAGGTGGCCCCAAATCCAATGTTTTTGTTCCATCGGAAATTTACCAAGAGCTGCCGCAATCTCTTTACGTTTAATGATAAGTGATATAAACTTATAAAACAAATACGACACAATTAGCAAAGCTACTGCAGCAAGAACCTGCATGATTTTTTTTTATTAATTCAAGTTTTCGAGACACCAATATGTTTACTTGGATTATTTTGCCTATATATTGTCTAAAATATAGCATGAAAAACATGTTCTGAAACATGTAAAACAGATGTATTCAAAAACGTTATTTGAAGATGAAACGTTGAAAACAACCAGAAGTTGATCTTTCTTCGGGTTTGTAGTTCAATTCCAATACAAAAAATATGTCAATGTTTTGTACTAAAAATGTAAATACAATTTTCCTTTTCAAGGTTGGCTACTTCATTTGATGAGTATTTCATCCACTCAGCGGAAATTCATTCCGTAATTTCCATTGTCAATGAGCTGAATTTGCAAATGCTACCTTAAATTATTTTCCATTAGACGCTCAGGTCCACGCATATACTCATCCATACATAAGAAACAACCTAATCTACAACAATATCAACATTCAAGTCATCCTATAAATCACATTTACTATCCGCTTAAACATGTAAATATCTGCTAAAGTCTTGTATCCAGCTCATACACATTCTCATCTTGGTTTTACTTATTTCGTTTGCTGTAAAAAATTACTCAATTATTCTTCTTTGTAGGTGGCCTTCCTAGCGGGATGTGAATCGCCTTGGGTTTTTACCTTTAGACTTTTTGCATTTCAGATATTTTTGTGTTTTAGTTTTGTTTGCTTGTGTCTGATGTTCATAAAATCGAATCAAATCAAATAATAGTTGTGTTTCAATAATAATGTAACAGCTATTGGAAGGTTAGTAAGTTGTAATCTAATTTGCTTGTTTATATCGAAATGAAAAAAAAAAAAATCTTTTGCGCTTGATTGACAAAAATGATTTATGCAGCAAATGTTGGTTTCATTGAAAATTGTCCATTACCATAACTGTTCGCGGAGTAGTAAAATCAGCGAAACAATGGATGACTAATAATTTAGCGATGCGGAACCAAGAAATTACAGCCGAAGTACTTTTAGCGGAGGTGCAAATATGAGTTCAAGTACTCAAAGCAAGTTCATGAAATGAAACGAGTACCAAGTATCACACGTCTGAAATGAAAGTCAAAGAAAGTTGTTAGTTCGTTAACTCATTCAAGATAAACCTTTAGAACTTCAGCTAATCAGTAAAAATCAATGGAGTTAAAGCACTTTATTTTACGATTGAATCATCAAATACGCCTCCATCAGAAATCTAATCAACTGTGATTTGGAAGCATATTTAAATGCGTATATAATTGAATTAAAATTCAACATAAAATTGAAATTTAAATTAAGTTGAGGAAAGCGCATAAAAAGGAGAAAACCTTGAGTTTTTATTCTATGCAGAATTCTCGTAAAAATTAATTTCAAGTGTATTTATGTTTTAAATAATTTAAAAAAAAAGATTTAAGGTCTTAATCATTTCAAAAACCAGAGCTGGTATCATAAACAGATAATGTAAATACAACGATTAGTTTTAGAAATCTGAAGATTTAACATATTTAACAACTAAGCACTTGGGTCTCAAACTATTTTTTAAATTTCACAAAATGTAATTGGTGCAGTTTTAAATTGAATTCATGATCTTGGTTTATTTCTAACGATTAATTTTGTCGGATGTCATTTGATTTTTGTGCTTTGTTAGAGCTTCTCCGCCAGCGGAAGTATTTTCTGCCTCCCCTTGCTTTGTGATTTACTTTGCAATATGCCTAGTAAATTTACCCCGAAAAGATGAAAACTTCCACATACGAGCTTGTCAATTTTGGGATTTAAAGGTTTAAAAATAATCAATTGTCTGAATTATTTATTAGTTCGATAGTTCTCAAATTAGTTTTGAAATCTGGTTAGAAATGTTTAGGTACTTGTCCACATGCGTAAGATAGATAGACATATGTAATTTTAAAAGATTTGATAAAGCTTATTGATTCAAATTCTTCTATATTTGTGAAAATTTCATTAATATTCTATTTTCAGCTTTCATCAAAATCGTGAGGGTTTGTGCTTGTTAGAGGCCTAATGTCAAAGAAAATTAAATTTCAAAGGTACTTGTATAGATACTCAAACAAAAACCTCAAATAGCAAGAAATAAGTTACAAATATATAATTAAATTCCACACCAATCAAATTTCTTCCTTCCAACATCCGTTTGACAAAACCAACTAAAAACCTACTTATTTCTCGGGACTTACTGATTTATTTGTATTTACAAACTTTGTATTTTGTTTTATTTCAAATATTTTTTTTCTATGTTTTTATTGCTACTCCGGCTGTAATAGTGACTGATTGTATGCTATAATATGTTGTAGTTCCAATACATCCCATTGGGATAGCTGCGCACTTAAAAAAATCGGATAAATAAACGTAAATGTAAAATCGTTAAAATAAAAACATCCTAAATATCATTTTAAAATGTTTGCTAATATTCTTATATTGCTATGTCATCAATAGCAAAATTTGCCCGATGCAATTGCTAGAACAGAATTTTCACAAATATTATAAAATCGATATTCCTATTGTTAACTCGAACATGCAGCAATAATTAACCGACCTAGGTCAATCATGGAATGGAACGAAAGAGTAATGATTTATTTTGTCAACCTTCTAAGCTGAAAATCATAACGGATCGAATTTCTAGGATAATTGAAAAATTGAACAAATTCCAAAAAGAACCTAAATTATTGTTAATTGGATTTTTTATTGATTTGATGTAATTCCAATTAAAAACCTTATAAAAGTCCATGACATAGCTTCCAGGCACTATTTAAATAATTACGAAATCGATATAATTCTCATGAAATGGTTTTAAATTTTAGCTGAAATGATTCAAATTCATATTAATTTAAATTTAAATCCCTGCTAAATTAGAGGTCATTTTGACTAAATCGATATAAATGTATTTAAATCGTCATGTAATAACTAGATGCCAGTTCCAGTTAAATTGACAATAAATTTACACCATTTACACTGTTACCTGCATAGTTAGTAAATAATTAATTCAATTAACTCGATTTCAATGCTTATTTTAGGTAATTATTTAATGTTAATCGCGGGGAAAATGCCTTAAATTATATTTAATTCGATCTTAAAGTCTCCTTAATATTCAAAATGCCCAAATTTCAAACACATCTGCTGATCTGCTTATTTTTCTTTTACCTGCTTTCTTTGGCGCCCTCTTATCATTTTCTTCAAAGTGCAGTAACTCCATGATTGCTAAAGTTAAAGAACATTTTTAAACTGAAGCTAGGCCTTTAGTTAAGCAGGTAAGTTGGCATTGTAATCATCATCGTAAATTATTTCGTTTAACCTCTCTCTAAATATCATTCAACAGGATGGAAAGATTACCATTCATATTTATATTAATATAATAAGTAAAGAATTACCATCAAAATTTTGTAACTACATTTGACATTGGATTGTTTTTATCGTAACAGAACGTTACAAATTAGGTTACATCAATAATAAAAAACAAAAAAAAACAAAATCATCTATTATTCTTCGTTTCGTTAAATATTTTGAAAGTGTTACTATTTACACACGTTTGAAAGTCATATCTTAAACAAACATCAAAGGGGAGTTGTTTTTCAGATTTAGCTCTAAATTTTTGTCACTTAAATTGCCAATGTCTCGACTTTAATGTATCATGAAAGTGAGGAGTACATCTAAGGTGCTTGTTTCTTCATAATTACAAAACAACTAAGATCTTTGAACTTATTTTAAACATTTAAAAGCAAATGAACCTTTTCCAATTTACAAAGCTCTCGAGATTATATATATATATAAGCACCTTTTACATGTATTGACAATTATTGGTTCTCCGTGGTCAAGATGGCACTAGGATCGCTCTTTCAATATTTTCTTTTATTTATGAGTTCATCAGTGTTTTATTTAGCTTTTCTGTTTGTTAAATTATTTTGGCATTTGCACAAAGTAAGGAAGGCTGTAGATCAGTTTCCGATGGATTCCAAACATTGGTTCTGGGGGCATCTTGATAGGGTATCAGTATTACGTTCTTTTGAATTACACATGGATCACATCTCGTTTTATTTGCCACTTGATGATGCCAGCTTTCAGATCCTGGCGAAGGTGGACTGTCCTATTACAGGCACATGGTTGAACATTATCCTAAAGCCTGCGGTCTCTACATGGGAAACTTTATTAGACCGTATATTGTTGTGCATCATCCTGAAACCGTGAGAGCAGTTCTAACAACGATAGGTAATGATTAATTTTCCTTAATAAAAGATGATTACAATTTAATAGAATAATTATATCTTAAACAGTTCTAATAGACCAGAAACGGTTGGATTTTTATTTGTTAAATAGGCAAGAAACCAATGCTGTTCGGCATTTACAAGTACGGCAAAGAATGGCTGGGGGAAGGACTGATTATGAGCCATGGACAAAAGTGGTTCAGAAACAGGAGACTCTTGACTACGCCATTTTATTTTGAAAACCTCAAATATTACAACGGAGTAAATAATGAAGCAACCGAATTATATTTGGTATATATTTACTTTCATGACAAGAACATTTGTGACTTGTCATTTGAATAAATATAAGCAAAATTATGATGTACTTGCACATTAATCGATAACTTTTTCCGTGGTTCACAACTTATATAAATTGAAATAAAACAAATCATCGTGCACAGAATAACCTCGCAGCTTATGCCAAAAACGGAGAAACCTTCGAAATTTACAGACTGTCGTCGATGCTTACTCTGGACATAATATTGAGATGCATGCTTTCTTATGAGAGTGGGGTGCAACTGCAAGGGTATCTTATTAATGTATTATTATTTATATTACTAAAAATTATCACTATTATTTTACTGCACTTATGTACTTTACTGCTGCATATGTTTAACACATCCTTATAAATAATTTCAGAGAAGATAATTTCTATCTGAAGGCCGTAGAGGAAATAACCAGACTCTGGGTGAAGCGTTATTAGTGAGACGTCCACAGAACGTTCATTAATAATCATCAATTTACGAATTCTCACTGGAAAATTATCGTAAAGTTGCAATTACAAATTCTCAAGTAATCACATTAACTTTTTTTTCCTAGTGAACCTTGGAGACATTATGATTTTATCCATCGTCTTACCAGCGATGGAAGAGCGTTTAAGAGGAACCTTGAAGTGGTTAATGGTTTGTCTGCTAAGATAATAAAGGAGAGGAAACTAGTTATTGAGGTCTTCATTTTCTAAATTAAAATAAAATTTTATTCGATCACTTTTATTATTAATTATGCAACGTTTAATATATAACTGCTAATTCTATAACTAGAAAAATTATTTGATTTAATTTTTATTCTCACTTTAATATTTTTAAATTCTAGGAAAATCCATCAGAAGAGACGCTAAAACCTGACTTTTTGGACATTCTTTTGAAGTCGAAAGACGAGGATGGCAACGGTTTATCCGATCATGAGATTAAAGATGAAGTCAATACTTTCATATTTGGAGGTACTCATTTCTGGTAAAATTTCTCGAAATGCATCCCATGAATAGCGATTTATTGATTCAGTGGCGTAGGCTAAGGAGAGGGCGCCATACCTATGGGGAGACCAAAATTGGATAACAATTTAATAATGTTAAACAATTTTGATTCATGACCAGTTTTAATTTTTAAACAAAATATAAGCTAGGATGTTTATCAGCATTCATAATTGTTTATGGCTTCAGCTAGCCACTTCGAGATCTTTCATATTATGATTGGTTTGCTTAAGTTTCCTATGCTTAGGGGCACCAAATTACTACTTTTGCCCCAGGCGCAGAAATTCTTAGCTATGCCTCCGTTTTGATTGAACAATAAATTAAATTCATACAATTAAATTTATATTGTGAAAATTCACAAATAAGGGCACCCAGGATTATAAATAATTAAGAAAACAGAAATACAAAGATAGATTAAAAAGATATCAGCTGAAAAAGTCTGGAAAACTCTGGAAAAGAGAAGCAGACTGGACCTCATCGAGACTTTCAAAATTTTATCGGGAAGGGAAGGCCTTTTACCTCTAGTCTTTTGAAGCCACAAAAAGTGCTTCTACTACGGGGCACTGTTGTAAATTATATAGGAAAGCTTCGTGAAAATTAAAAATTAATTATTTTGACACAAGGTTAAATTCGCAATTTTTAAGCAATATTACAAAATTCGCTGCATAAAAATTCAATTCAAATAAGACAATCTTTGTGGCGTAAGTCCGAATCATAGGACATCAAGGCTACCGTATAAATGCGTCTTGAGAGACTTTCTAAAGCTTTCAATGGTTGCTGTGGATGTGACCTGAGGTGGAAGTTGGTTCCAGATCCAGCAACCGTAAACGACCTAGCTCTCTTTCTATCCTGTCTCTCCAGAAATTCACTCGTTTACGATGGGTGAGTTTTCTGTACGCGATGCGCTGCTGTCGCCATCGAGAAATATCATCGTCCTTGGATGTTCTCAAGGCGACATGTCTGTCTTTTTGCCTCGCGGCAATCTTCATCGAACCACGGATCTGAAGGACGAAGGCGAATTCTTGCCGATCTCTGAGGTATCAATTTACTAAGAATAGATCTCAGCTCAGTTTCGTACGTAGTCGCAGCCCCATCAACATCGCAAGTCAGAAGTGGGGAGATGTTGAGAGCCTCGAGGAAGTCGTTCAAGTTGAAATTCCTCCAGGGTCGTTGCAAGTGAGTTTTATAAACGGGAGGAGGTCGCCCCAAAGACAACGTCCAGTACAGCAGCAGATGATCGGAGAGGCCGGTTTCGAACGAGTTGATCACTGGCTCGGAGATGCCGAGCGTACTGCAACGACGTCAAGAATGCCTCCCTTTTCATGGGTTGGTCAATCAACGCACTGAATGAAGCCGTGGTCGGAAAAGACCAATCAAGGCGGGAGGGTGAAGATCCTCGGCACGGTCGATCCTGATATTGAAGTCTCCGCAGACGACGACATCCTCACTCAGAATGGCTGCCTTGTCCAGTAAGTCTGAGAGCATCGTTGAAGAAGCAATCATAAATAGCTCCAGTGCTATAGATGACTACTATTGTGCAACTGTATGTTGAAAATGTGATTCTACACGAGACATGTTTAAACGAGGTCGGCGTCACACCGAGCTGCACTAGCATGAGCTGATATCCTGGAGCTGTTATTATAGCGACGCCTCCATGATTACAGTGGAGAGTGACATCGTTAGTTCTGGGTCTTGCTCGGTCGATAACAGAAAACCCTTTGGAAAGAAAACTTCTAATAGGCAGCGAGTCAGAATCATGCCACGTCTCAGTCAGCAGAAGGATGTCGATTCCCCGGTCAGCTCTCAGGTCGAGAAGATCGTCGATTTTGTTGTTGAGCGATCTGATATTGAGCAGACCGAAAGTTGAATTTTTCCCAAAAGATTTGGCAGGGCGTTCAGGAGTGGCAACCCTACTCCTCCGACCGGCTCGGCGACCTCTGTAATGGCAGAAGATGTGAGCACCACTTTGCAACAAGCGAAACTTGCGTAGGGTAGAAATAATGTGAACGTTAGGACGAAGAGAGGCACTTATGAAAGAAAGCATTTGATCACGAGTAAACGAAGTTGTAGACAACTTTGGAGGATAGGCTAGGCCCAGTAGGTAGACATTGTACGAGAGTCGATTATTTAACCAGCGACAGTTTATCAAACCTCAGAACTCCAACAAACCCGAATCGAACGGATCTTCAAACATGTTGCAAACATATTTAAATGTAGAAACGAAGAATATCCACCTTAGAACAGTAAATAACAGCCGAAAACACGCAAACTTTCCGAAGAGGCAGCCACGCAACCGGCACCTGAACTACTCCTGGCATATTTTTAAACTACTGAAAAATTATAGGAGTGCCCATTCTGAATTTTGGAATATGTGTTTTTTATAATGTTTTGAATGAAAAACTAAATCTCAAAATAATTTGTGTATGAACTTACGTTAAGTCGGTTTTAAATGTTTAACTCACAATTTGTTTTTAAATATTGAAAATAAAAATGTCTAAATAAATAGAGCCTTCGAATACCTATAATTTGATAGATATGTTATCCTTCTAAGTGCTCTAGAACCAAACTTACAGCATCCCAACCATCGCGAGTTGTTGCCATTCGGTCAAAGTTCAACGACCCATATTTCTGACATAGATTGACAAAATAATCTAAAATTTTACTCTTTTTTTTAACTTACTCACCCAGGACGTGGAATGCCCCATAGTCCTATGTAAATAGGTTATTAAAATTAAGGGATGGTTATTACACAGACATTTTAACCACTATATGTGATTGTTATTTTATGTTTTGAAGCGAAAATTTTGTTTTTTAGGTCACGACACAACAGCAAGCGCGATCGCCTGGACGTTGTATTCGTTGGCAGGAAATCCTCAGTGGCAAAAAATATGCCAGGATGAAGTCGATCAAATGTTCAAGGACAGAGGCGATGAATGTGTCACCTGGTTTGACTTTACATTCTAACTTATATTGAGACGATTTTTAAATAGTTTAGCATTTAACTAATTTGTCAATTAATAAATAACTTATCAATGTTTGTTAAGGGTTTTTAATGGCGTTTTAATCTTCATTTGTGCATAGATTAAGCTTTGAAAAAGCAAACAACCATAAACCATCTTTTTTTATAATAAAAAATAATGTGCTTATTTTATGTTCTATGTAAATGTCACGACAAAATTTTAGGAGAATAAACTATAACCTCCCAAACACCGTAACGACGAGTTAGACGAACTAGATGTTTAATTTTTGTTGCGTACTCTATTTTGACGTTGAAGTTTTTTCGTATTTATTAATAATTTATCAATTTTAATAAAATTGCTTATTGATGGGGGATTATGCAACAGGGATGATCTACACAACCTGACCCAACTAACCAAGTGCATTAAAGAGACGATCAGACTACATGGAGTTGTTCCCTTCATCGAGAGGGAATTGGATCAAGATCTGATTATTGATGGAAAGAAGGTGCCTAATGGAACCTCCATAATGTTGCTTCTCTACAACCTCCACCACAATCCAACCATCTGGGACGACCCAATGGTTGGTCTGCAGGACATATCATAATTTAATTCTAATTGATTTGATTGGTTTATTTCTAAAATCAGAAGAGAGGAGGAGTTATAGTCAAAATGATTTGACTGCAAAGAATTGTGACATTTCCATAAAGTATTGCTATCGCTTATCATAGCACATATTTGTTAACAAATAAACTTTAAAAAAAATCAATAATAATCAAGTTAAATTTTTTGGTTCAAAACAATTGTAGAAATTCGATCCCGAAAGATTTTCAGATGAAAATGTTAAAAAGATGGACCCCTTTGCTTACAGACCATTTTCAGCAGGACCTAGGTATTGTTATATAGATTTTCAATCACAACCAAGTGCATTAATGGTAATACATTAATTCACATTCATTACCATCCCAGAAGTTGCATTGCACAAAATTTTGCTTTGGATGAAGTAAAAGTCGTATTGGCAAAAGTCTTGAAAAGGTTAAATATGTTCGGGCTTTATTCTTGTTGGCAAAAATTATTTTAAATATTTATTTAATTTTCAAGAAGACTGCGTTCTAAAAATTTAATCAATAACTTATCAGAGGCATGTTTAATTACGACATTTATTTATTTATTTATTTGATTAAAGTCCGTTGCATAACTAAGATGATTTGGACTTGTTAATTAGTGTTAGTTATTGTAATGAAAATAATAAGTATTAGATTAATAATAGTTGTAAGAGGTTAAA